>PVLC010009885.1:37587-52536 GCA_004027655.1 Graphiurus murinus
TTTTTTTTTTTTTTTTTTTTTTTTTTTTTTTTTTTTTTTTTTTTTTTTTTTTTTTGGTACTGGGGATTGAACTCAGGGGCCCTCTACCTCCGAGCTATACCCTCAGCCCTATTTTTTATTCTTTATTTTGAAACCGAGTCTCACTGAGTTGCGGAGTGCCTCACTAGGTAGCTGAGGCTGACCGCGAACCCGGATCCTCCGGTCTCAGCCTCCCCAATGCTGGGATTACAAGCGTGCGCCACCACGCCCGGCTCCCCCAGCCCTATTTTTGATTCTTTATTTTTGAAACAGGATCTCACTAAGTTGCAGAGGGCTTCACTAGGTAGCTGAAGCTGGCCGCAAACCCGGATCCTCCAATCTCAGCCTCCCAAATGCTGGGTTTACAAGCCTGCATCACCACGCCCAGCTCACATCTTACATTTATTTAATCACAGGAAATCAACTCATTTTAAGTGTTAATGAATCACACACATCACCCAAGAAAACCCCTTTTCATCACTACATTTTCAGATGCTCATGGGTACATTGAAGACTAATTTTTTTCCCCATTCAGCTAGGGTCCTCAGGCAACAAGATCTGCCATGTTGAACATAGAGATCTGAAATTTTACGAGTGAGCTTTAGAAAAGTTATAGTTTGTGCTTCTACTTAAGCATTCTTTTCTTTTCTGGGTATTTTTTCTAAACCTGGGCATTCCATCTCCAAGTTACCCTGCCAGCCCTTCTTATTGTTTATTTTGAAGCATGATGTGATCCTACTGTCTTGGCCTTCCAAGTATGAGTATTATAGATGTGTACCACCACCCCTGGCTCCTTTTTTTTTTAGATCACAACTTCAAAATTTGAATAATAACTGCTATTATTGTTTTTTGAAAAATTATCTTAAAGACAAATTATGAGGAAAAATTTACTTCACATATATGGTTTGTGAAGAGCACCTCAACTCATTTTTCATAAAGAAACTAATAGCAAACATTTTATGGTGGCTGTGCTCAGTGGATTAAATACATTGCCTCATTTCCATCAACCAAGCTAGTCTGTGATACAAGTTCCATGGTAATCCAGGTCAAAGGAGACTCAGCTGGTTTGGAAGTTGAGCCCAGAAATGTCATGTCTGTAGTTTAGAATATATTGAATGTGAGATGTTGGCAGGCCATCCAAGATGCTCACTAGAGAGTTGGAAAGAGAGACCAGGAAAAACTTAATGAAAAACTTAATGTGAGCCGGGCGTGGTGGCGCACGCTTGTAATCCCAGCATTCGGAAGGCTGAGACCGGAGGATCCAGGTTCGTGGCCAGCCTCAGCTACCTAGTGAGGCGCTCCGCAACTTCGTGAGACCCGGTTTCAAAATAAAGAATAAAAAATAGGGCGGGGGGTGTAGCTCAGAGGTAGAATGCCCCTGAGTTCAATCCCCAGTACTGCAAAAAAAAAAAAAAAACTTAATGTGGAAGATATAAATCTGAAGCAAGAGCAGGAATGAGATCAAAGAGCAGGCAAAGGTGTCTGGAGGACACCTAAGTGTTGTAACTGGAAAGAAAAGAATAGGTAGTTCAGAACAGGAGAATGTAGAATGTATGATATTAAGAAAATGTATGACATCACGTGTCAATTCACCAGCAAGACTTGTACACCTAACCATGTGCCAGGCATGCCACCAATTGGGATTTGAAAGGAAGCCAAGGACTATGAACAGATAAATACCTGGTTAAAACACAGAGGAGGTACACTAGGAAACGAAGGGGGCTGAGGGAGGCAAAGGAAGCTAGGACCGACCCATATACTGCAAGTCTGTATCCCACTTAATTAAATCATTGAGAGTGAAGAACAGAGGCAAAGGTGAGTCAGAGCTCTAATTCCTACATCTGTTTCAAGGAAAGATTACACATTTCTCATTAATTGGCTTTTTTATTGCTCATATTTGTTTATATCCCAAGATTCAGAATGGGGAAAGGTGTCTGGAAGCTGAAAAAAGTCAAGGAGATAGGAAAGAAATAATACTCATAAATTTGTAGATAGTTAACATTCATTTTATTTATATATTGTTTCCAGGGCTGAGAATCCAACCCAGGGCCTAGAGCATACTTCAGAAACTCTCGACCACTGAACTACATTCCCAGCCCCAATGTTTGCCATTTATAAAGCACTTTTTAATACATTTTAATGTTTAATTTCCACAGTAATATTATGAAAGAGATATTGTTAGCCAGGCATGGTGGCCCACACCTGTAATTCCAATGTTTGGAAGTCTGAGAGAGAAAGATTGTAGGTTTGAGGCCTGCCTCAGCCCCTTAGTGAGTCTCTCAGCAACCTATTGAGACCCTGTTTCATAAATAAATAAATAATAAATGATCTGGGAATATACTTTTTGGAAGAGAGAGAGAGAGAGAGAGAGAGAGAGAGAGAGAGAGAGAGAGGCTGTTATTCTTTTATTGTTATTTTACAGATGAAGAAATTAGACACTAAGAGAAAATATGGGTCAAGCCCACTATCACACAGAATAATGGGGTGATTTGGAGCAAGGTTGAAACAGATCTTCTGATTTCAAATCCTATCCCTTTTTGTTTGTTCACTTTTAGGCACTGGGGATTGAATCATTCTGCCTCAGATCCATACTGCCAGCCCTTTTTTTTAATTGGTGCATTGTAATCAAACATCTTTGTTAGGTACAAGCTGATAAAAGCATACATGCACACATTTCTCATTTAACCCTTCCCCATTTCCCGCCCCACTCCCTCCCCCTCCCTCCTTCTCAAGTTCAGTTTAGTGATTGACTTTGATATGTTCGTGAAAGTACATCATGTGCATTAGGGTGTCCCCCTCCCCCATCACCTTCCGTTAAGTCAAATTATTTGCTCACTTAAGGTTTCTCGTTCTTCCTCTGGAGTCCCACTTAAGTCCCATTTTCTCCCTAGCTTCCACATATTAGGGAGAGCATACAATTTTTAACTTTTTGTGACTGACTAATCTCACTTACCATAATGTTTTCCAGTTGCATCCATTTCCCTGCAAGTAACATGATTTTGTTCTTCTTTATGGCTGAGTAAAATTCCATTGTGTATATATCCCATAGTTTTGTAATCCATTCATCTGTTGATGGACATCTTGGCTAGCTCCATAGTTTGTCAATTATGAATTGTGCAGCAATAAACATAGATACACATGCATTGGTCTAATAGTTTGGTTTCCATTCTTTTGGGTAGATACCCAAAAACAGGGTCTGGCTAAGTTGCTGAAGGTCTCACTAAATTGCTGCGCCTGACCTCGAACCTGCAATCCTCCTGTCTCCATCTCCCAAGCATTGGGATGACTGGTGTATACTATCACACCAGTCTCCAAATCTTATGCTTTTACCCCAACATTGTGGTGCTCGTGTAATGAGGACTAGAAGGCTCAGTGCCGCCTTTGGGGACTGAGGCTCTTAGTGAGATAAGGAAGATGAGTAGCTATAGTGTCCCCTGTAGTCCAAGAACAAGCTGTACGGGTGTGCAGGTAGTTGTGGGAGGTGAGTGTTTGAGGAGGATAGGCAAGGCAGATGTGATTAAGAGAGGAATCTAGGGTGGGGAACAAAATGTTTACTACATTAACTATTTCTCCTTTTTGGAATTTTTTTTTTTTTTCCCTTCTCAGGTTTCTCTCACCAACACATGCACACAATCTGTATTCATGATATCATGGAAGAAATACTACCGTAAAACACAATGAAAAGGGCTTTGCACTTTCAAAAGCCTGATGGGGCTCAGGTTGGGTATAGAATATTAAGAAGAAATATCTAAAAAGAGAGAACTAGGTTTTCCTACCCCGGACTGGATAAAGACTAAGAGAGGAAAGTGAGAGGGAGATGGGTGGGCCTGGTAGAATCCAGAGATGGGTTTGGGAAATCGAGGAAGGAAGGGGCCTGTGGCCTTTTCATGGTGAAGCCTGAGCAAATAGCAGACCATGGGTAGGAAGTGACCGCAGACTGTGTCCAAGCAGCAAAGGATTAGACAGCCTCATGAAGCATCATGCAATGCCAGGGAAACTGGACTCACCTGATTGATATTTTTGTATTCCTGGACCTCCCGGCTTAGATTCAGCATAAACACTTAAGTTACCTTAGTGGAGGTGGTACACTGCCTCGGAATCTGGAGACTCAGGTTAGGTGTGCAGCTAGGTAGTCCATGCTAAGTGGCAAAGGATGGTGTCACCACATGGACAGAGAGAAGACTTGGGTCTGAAGAATCCCCAGAGTGATAAGTAATAGGAGTGACATAGCCAAAGATGGAGCCAAGGACAAGGGCAAAAAATATGGGGAGAGGTTTGGAGGAGGGGAGAAGAGGTGTAGAGAGCCATGACTGGAGCCCGGCTCCTCCGGTGACAGAGTAGGGCACAGGCTTCCAACAGTCACAGTGAATGATCATGCAATTCAAAGCAAAAGAAATGCAGAAACAACATCAAGTAAAATGGCCCTAAAGATCAAGGCCACCAATACTGACCACAAAAGCCAGGAGAAGTGGATACTTATGGAATCTGAAACACATGGAGAAAGTGGGCAGGAAGCAAAAGGAAGACTAGAGATAGACGAGGCTGGAAACATGGGAATTGAGTAAGTAGCTTCGAGTGGCCACAGGGATGAGAAGTCAGGTCTGGGATGGGAAGAAGGAAATGAGAAGTATATTAGAAGCCAAGCCATAGGGAAGGGGAAAAGGATGATTTCATTTATAAAAAAGTGAAAACAGATAAAACCAAGACATGTTCGGTTCATAGAAGAAAGTTACAAATGATGATACATAGGCTAAAGAAGTTGATTGATTTGGAATGTAGCCTGGCATGGCAGTGCATGCATGTAATCCCAGTACTTGGGAGGCTAAGACAGGAGGATTACAGGTTTGACACCAGCCACCAGCCTCAGCATTAGTAAGACCCTGTTTCAAAACAAAAAATAAAAAGAGCTGGGGGTATAGCTGGAAGGTAGAATGCCATGCCACTGGGCTCAATTCCAAGTACTGGAGAGAGAGAGAGAGAGAGGGTTACTTTTACCCCTTTTTCCACCAAAGTTATGGTGAAAGCTGAGACAAGTAAAATAAAATGTGATGTTGGCTTTCTAGGAGAAAACAACATAGGAACAGAGACATAGGTAGAAGATGGGAAAGTGCTATGGTAGCCAGAGGAAGGAAATGGTAACAAGTACACACACTCACACATATACGCACTAACTTCTGCCCTCACAGACATAATCTAAGCTACATGTATAGAAACATTAACATCACAGACTTAGTCAATTATTCATGAAAATAACTCTGAATTTACTTTTATTCACTTGATCAGATACATACAAGTATATTGGTTATACATTAAAAAGCAAATGAAAAGTATTCAACTATGCATGACTCTTCACTTCCCAACAAAGTAAAATAATAGTTTAAAATCCAGTTTATTGTTGTTTCTCCATTACCTTAAATCTTCCTGTTATGGGTCTTCCCCTGTGATATCCAGGTTCTACTCAAGAAAAGGAGTGCAATGAACTCCACCTTCAATTTGACAATTCTTGCCTGTAGTTGGAAGTCTCCTCCTTGTGAAATTTGTAAGCATTTGCTCACAGCACTGTGAATGGATTATACAAATATAGACAGATTAGTTTTCTCCCTGGACTTTAGATGCTATAGCGATGAAGTAAGGAGGCTGGGCTATATCATCTTTAAGACCCTTATATGGCTAAAATTCTGTAAATCTATTTCATTCTTTTTTTTTCATCAAATAAAATAATCATTATCCTAGTTATAAAAATGTTTTCAAAAGTCATGTAGTTCACAAAAATTCAATTGAGGATTTATTGTTTTGTCCTAAACTATATGTACATATATCTATAGTCCTTATGTCTATGTTCCAACATCTACAGATTTTGACTCCCACCTTTAGAAGAAGACAATATTAGCACTCTTACCCTTCCCTTTAACTTTCCTTCCCCTCTAACTTCTTTGTTGGTGATATTTACATTGTATTGCAATATCATAATTAGATCAAATTTTTGCAGAGTGTGTGTGTGTGTGTGTGTGTGTGTGTGTGTGTGTGTGTGTGTAAGTGGAGATTCAAGCTAGGGACCCTCTACCTTCCAAGCTACACAGCCAGCCTTTTTTATTTTTTATTTTGAAATGGGGTCTTACTAAGTTTCTGAGGCTGACCACAAACCTGTGATCCTCTGGCCTTAGCCTCTCCAGCACTGGAATTACAGGCATATGCCACCATACCCAGCTGTACACTAATTTTAGAAGTTGGAAATTTGACTGTGTAACTATGTATTGCTCACTGAAAAAATACAAATAGTAAACTATAATTACATTTGCTTTCATAAACAGCTTTTTTTTCCAGGAATTTCTCATTGTTTCTCTAACAACTAATTGTCATTTTCTTCATTTTGCTAATTTTCCATCTAACTGAGTATGCTATCTACCCCTTTCCACTTTACCCAGAAACCTCCCTTCTGGTGTTGCTCCTTAATTTCTACCCTAGGCTGTTTGCTCCCAAACATGCCATTTTGCTCTAATCCCCACTCCTCTTCATCACTTCCCTGGGTTGGCTTTTTTTGTTTTTGTTTTTTGGGTTTTTTGTTTGTTTGTTTTGTTTTTCTGCGGTACTGGAGATTGAACTCAGGGCATTCTACCTCCTAGCTATACCCCCAGCCCTATTTTTTTTTATTCTTTATTTTGAAACAGGGTCTCACTAAGTTGCAGAGTGCCTCACTAGGTAGCTGAGGTTGGCCGTGAACCCGGATCCTCCAGTCTCAGCCTCCCAAATGCTGGGATTACAAGTGTGTGCCACCATGCCTAACTCCCTGGGTTGGTTTTACTGTTTCCTGCATTGCTTGTTTTTTCTTTCTTGGTTACATCTTTGTTCTGTTGGAGTATATGCTCAAGGATCCTCCTAATAAAGTAGATGTGGGAGTATTACAATTATCCTGTTCTTTAGGATAAACACAACTATGTCCACCTGCAAATAGTATCAGTAACCCAGTAACCCACCCTTATCACTCAGAACCCATTGTCTTCCAGCCACAACCCAACTGTCAAATCCCCACTCCAGGCCTGAAGACTTCTTTTCCTGGAATACAAAAACTAGGTGGTCCATGACCAGTAATCTGGAAGTACATGAAAATACTGAGAGATTAGATTAGGTGGGAGCCCGCCTAGACAATTACCTTTAGACTTGTATCATCTAGCTCCGTCAGCCCTCGGAAGCAATAATCTCAGGTGAGAACTTTTTACCATTCCCCAGAATTTCCTGTGGGATTGAGTTTCAGCTGTCCACAGCGATGGTTTGTTTCTTAATCTGTTTCACACTGCTATAATAGAACACCACAGACCGGGTAATTTATAAAGAACAGAACCATGTTTGGGTCCTGGTTCTGAAAGCAAGGAAGTCCAAAATCAAGGAGCTGCACCTAGTGAGGGCCTTCTGCCTGTGTTTTAACATAGTGCAAGGCATCGCAGGGCCTGCAAGAGCAAGAGAAGGACGAATCTGCTTCTATAACAAGTCCACTCTCACAATAACCAACCACTCCTGTGATAATGGCACGAAAACATTCATAAAGGAACAACTCTCATGACCTAATCACTTCTTAAAGTACTACCTCTCCATATTACTTCACTGGAGATTAAGTTTACAACACATGAGCCTTGGGCGGAGACCCATTCAAACCAGGCAGGCTAGCTCTCCTTTTATTAACAATCCCTCTTCCTGTTTTTCTTCCCCTCCCTTCCCTACCTGTTGCTCGTTTCCTGCCTAAACTTCTTATACTCAACTGTGGCTCAGGATCTTCTTCAGGGAAGAACCAAACTAAGTCAAGGACTAGCAGTTTTGGTGATTTTTTTAATATATATTTTGTGATGTATATCATATTATTTAATCTTCATAACAACCTTGTGAGAAAAATGATTGTAGAGATTAAGTAATATACTATTAAATAATACATGCTATTAATATAGTATTAAGTAACATAGTATATTATTTAACTACAGACATGAGAGTGGCAGTAAGCAAGTCATCGGTGTACAAAGCGCAGACTCCCACTCATTCCTCCTGAAGCCAAAGCCCAAGTTCTGTTTGCCATACCCCAGGGCCCTGTGCCTGGACCCAGGGACGTGCAGTCTCATGGCAGCCTCTGTCTTATCCTGGAAGAAGGTGCTGACTCCCTAACTCACAAAAACATTGAAAATCTCTTTCTTTTGCCACTTCACACCCCTTATGGAGCTATATGGTATTCATAAACATATTTCTTCTATACCTACTTCCTACTTTTCAATAAGCCAGCCCTAATTTCCTTCAAGCTTTGGCCTATATAGGCCAGCGCTTATTTTCATGGCTGATTAATGGTTCTGATTAGTCCTTGAAGCAGGAAATCCAATATCCCTTAGGGGAACCCTAAAGATGCAGATGACCATGAATTCAAGGAAGCCTATTCACGGCAGAAATCAATGGAGAAAGGAGGCAATGTTAATGCAGACAACGTCCTACCAGTTTCTAAATGCAAGTGCTCAGACCGAGAGAGTGGAGGGAGAGGGATAACAGAGCATGTATTCAGAATACCACATCGCCGTTGCTTCTCTCTAAAAGCCAGCTTTAACAACTCCCTTCCCAATGTGGAAATTTAAAGCTTCCTTTCTGTGAATTTTGACTGGTTTAGAGCTCCAAAAGAAAACCTCACCTCTCTCAGAGATTACCCCCTGGATAGGATATGCATCCAGGAGCCTAGAGGGCTTGATCTCACCAAAGCGACATCACAACCATAGCATGAGAGTCATTAGAATAATTTCAAAGCAATAGACTTTAAAAAAAGCTGTATAAATGTGAAAAAAACACGCTAATTAGACCTGGAGGGAAACACATAACAAGTGCTCTGTGCATGTATGTTTCTATAACACTGAACCCCGTTATGATATGTAATTACAATGCACCAATATGAAAGGAAGAAAGAAAGAGAAAAATACACTAATTTTTATAACGTGTCTTATCTGGATGCAGATATCGTTTTTAAGATGATAACAAGCCAGGCATGGTGGCACACCCTGTAATCTCAGTACTTGGGAGGCTGAGACAGAAGGATTACAGATTTGAGGCCAGCCTCAGTAACTTGTGAGGCCCTCCACAACTTAGTGAGATCCTATTTCAAAATAAAAAATAGAAAGAACTGGGGGTATAGCTCAGGGATAGAATGCCCCTAGGTTCAATCCCCAGAACCAAGAAAAAAAGAAAAGAAAAAAGATAATATTTTATAACAGATTTTTTTAAATCTAAGTAATATAACTCCCTCAGTTATTATGTAACTTTCCTGAAAGAGTCCTTTACAGATACAGAGACAATATTGCATCCCTCCCAGCTCCCTCTGACTGTCCTGTGGAGACCAACATGACAAGGAGAGAAGACGAGAAGATGGATAGGTTTTCCAAGGTCAGGGTGACAAGGGAGAGAGGTTTTGCTCAATCCCTGGTTGGCTCTCTCCTCTCCCATACCTGACTCAGTCATGAAGCACCACATCTCCCCAGATCTCCCTTCTTTCCTCTACAATCTCCCTGCAGGCTGTCAAATGATAGCCTGGAGTCGGAATAACTATACAGGGCTTAGGAATCAGGAAATTCCACATCTATGTTTTGAAATGTTTTTCAACAATTATCATTCAGTTTGACACCTGGCTCTGTGCTAAACAGTAGGTGGAATACAAATTGACTATTTCCATTTATATATGAATAGCCTATTACATAGACATAGCTTCCAACTGGTGTCACCTAGTCTTTGCAGTACCAAGAACTTGGTGGGAAGGAGTAAAATATAGAAATAAACACATGGATATCTAATTCTGCTATGGTGTTACTCAGCTTTGTTTCTATAATCCAGTTGTCCATTATTCACATAAGCATGTTACAAAGCAATTTTTTTCTATTGGAAAGCAAAATCAAAAAACAAGTAAGATTGGGACCTCCACCCCATGGAGTAACCTGTCTCTCTCTCTTTCTCTCTCTCTCTCTCTCTCTCTCTCTCTCTCTCTCTCTCTCTCCCCCTCTTTACACACATACACACACACACACACACACACACACACACACACACATACACACACACACACACAACCCCAGGACTGCTCACAACATCACCAAAAGGAAAACATTTCGTGTGCTGTATGAAGTAAGATATGTAAGCAATAGCAAACTGCCCTGGATCAAGTAGAAATGTAATCAACATTTGTGCTCTGGGTGACATCTGTTGGTACTGCCAGCCAGTGCCTAGCCTCCAAATTGGCATTGGAAAACAACCCTGCCCCTGTCCTCAGTGCATGCACTTGGACAGAGTTAACCTCACTGTCAGTTCAGGGATAAGTCCAGATTGGCCTAAAACAATTAGCACATCCATCTCACTCCTCCCACAGTGAGTGAGGACAGTCACATGACCCAGACTGAGCCAAAGAGGCTTTTCTTCTTAATTCTCTGTTTTGTTTCTAGTAAGGCGAGAATTAATAGCTATAGCCCACATAAATAAAAGCTCTCTGGGGTCTTTAACAACTTTTTATATACTTTTATTGGTGCATTGTAGTTTTATATCTTGGGTTCCAAGTCATACAAACAAACATGCTCACATGTCTTGGTGTGTTTTCCTTTAAGTTCCACCTGCTACCCACTCTTCCCTGTGCGTAATGGTGAGGCTGGTGCCTCAATAACTTTTAAGACTATGAAATCATCCTGAGACCAAAAGCTTGAGAAGAACTGTTCTAGATTATCCAGAAAATCCCTCTTCGGTTTCTTTTTGGATCCACTCAGCCTCACTCTTCTTTGAGATTCTGGCCCTTTGTTCTAGTCACCTCTGCACTGAACAGCTCTGCCTGGGTCTAACTAACATCACAAGGAAAATCTGATACTCTTTTACTTCCTACCTACACAGTACACCTCTCACCTTCCACACAGGACTTCCCTACTTAAATAAGGCAGTTCTTTTCCAGCTATTTTTGATGGAACTCAGGGGCATTCTACTTCTGAACTATGCTCATAGCCCTTTTTTATATTTTGTTTTGTCACAGGATCTCACTAAGTTGCAGAGGCTGGCCTTGAACCTGTGATCTTTCTGTCTCAGCCTCTCAGCTTCCCAAGTACTAGAATTACAGATGTGCACCACTGTACCTGACCCAAAGAGACTTTCTTTGAGACAGACCAAGGATTCTCCCCAGATGGGCTTGAAACTTGAAGCATGTAGGATAGAACTGCTACTGCCATCTTTCCTCCACCTGAAACCTGAAAGGAAGGCAAGGCCCAGAGAAATGCTGAGCCAATGAATAGAAAGAAACCAGGTGTTGATCACCTTATTTAAGCCATGACTAAAAAGTAGTATTCCTGGACCATTTTGTCATATGAGCCAATCAGACAGAATATGAGATTTTTTTTATCCAGGTTAGACTTAATTAGACTTAATTTTTTGTCATTTCTGATCTACAGTGAACCCTAAGTGATATGGTACATATGTCCTCTTTGTCTTCCATGAACCTGGCAACTTTAATTAACCCTGGCATTGATATGCTTGCAGCACAATATCCAAATTACCAATGTTATTACTCCTTTGGGCACTTCATACCTATACATGCATAATAATAGACTATTGTTCATAGCAGTTATGCCCTTTAATTCTACAATCTCCCTCCTAAGACATATAATTAGTTGACACCTCTGTCTCTAAGTACATATATTTCAAAACTGCAGAAAATGAGTCGAACCTGGTGGCACATGCCTGTAATCCCAGTACTTAAGAGGTTGAGACAGGACAATGGCAGGTTCGAGGATAGCCTCAGCAATACAGGTGAGACTCTCGACAACCTAGCAAGACCCTGTTTAAAAACAAAAATAATAAAAAAATAAAAAGGGCTGGGGTGTACCTCAGAGGTAGAATACCCCTGGGTTCAGTCCCTAGTACCACAACACACACACACACACACACACACACACACACACACACACACACTACGATAAATGTCTAATGTAAAGAAGCCAGAAGAGAGCCGGGCGTGGTGGCGCACGCTTGTAATCCCAGCATTCGGGAGGCTGAGACCGGAGGATCCGGGTTCGCGGCCAGCCTCAGCTACCTAGTGAGGCACTCCGCAACTTAGTGAGACTCGGTTTCAAAATAAAGAATAAAAAATAGGGCTGGGGATGTAGCTCAGAGGAAGAATGCCCCTGAGTTCAATTCCCGGTACCGCAAAAAAAAAAAAAAAAAAAAGAAGCCAGAAGAGAGCACAGGATTGGCTCCTCCACATCTAAGCCTACAACTTTGGAAAGGCGTGACTTAGACTACTAAAATCAGTAAACTTGGCATAAAATTAATTTAGACCAACCAAATTTTAAGAACATATGATGTGACTTCAGAGTTACATTATGGATTTCAGCAATTTCATCAATACATTTTATATCCACATATGCACTGCCTCCTTCAAAGGTACTACTCTGCAGCCACTGTTCCAGAGATTTGGATTTCATAGACAAGTAGCACATTCATTTGAGCATTTTCAATTGTAGAAAATCTTTATTGTTAAACAGAGGACTTGATTTTTGGAAATAAAATTTTATTCAGTGCTGAATTCTGTGAATAAGAAGGTTGAAAGAACTGATTAATACCATTTTGTTCAAAAATATTATAGAAGAAGATTCATTTTTGTGTGACTTGAAAATGGCTATGATTATAAAAGACCTCCAAACATATTTTAAGCAAATATTATTAAATAACTTGTAAAGATGGCTTCTTAGGAGGTAAATAATGCTTGGGTAAACATTCAAGATCTTACATGAGTATAAAAATACCAGTCTCATTACTCTCAGCCTGGTCCATTGAATTGAACATTTTTCCTCTTCAAGATATGAAGTTTTAAAATAATCAACTCAGACAGAATTTGACCCATAATCAAAGCTATTTATATCTTTTGTCCTCTGGTCATGCATATTTTAAAAGTAAATTGAGGCCAAATTTCATGCAGTTTCACTAATAATCATAATTTGTGATTATCCATTAAACAAAGAAACACTTCCCCTGATATTTTCTACTTCAATATTGGGATGATATGTACACTAAACCTAAAATATGAATTTTGAGAAAGTATTTATGAAAACAGACTTATTGAGCTAATAAACAAACTTACACAAAATCAAGTTGTATCTTAGATACAAAAAAAAAAATAGTTTTAAACTGGGCGTGGCGGCACATGCGTTTAATCCCAGTATTTGGGAGGCTGTGACAGGAGGATAGCAGGTTGGCAGCCAGCCTCTGCAACTTAGTAAGGCTCTCTGCAACTTTGTGAGACTCCATTTCAAAATAAAGAACAAAGCTGGAGGTATAATGCCTCTGAGTTCAATCCTCAGTACTACACACAAAAAAATTTTAATGGTAGGATCAGAGAAAGAGAAAGCAAATAAGAGTATTTCTCAGCAATGCTCCCTGAAACCCCCTAAACCTCACATTGCACTATTCGCACTACGTGGGGTGAACTTCACAAGGCAGTAGCAGCAGCAACATTGTGGGGACTAGACCCAACTTGAACAACTCAGGCCCAGCACGTGTTATAAGAAGACTCAATGTTGTGCAATCCCAAATGTGATCCTCCCAAGGCCAAGCAAGAGCATTGTGTAGCACAACTACCAGTGGAGACTTATCAAGCTAATTGCTTGCCCTGTTGATATATTGATTGTTTTTTTAAAGCCAGTACATACTAAAATGATGTTGGGCAGATTGGAGTTTATACTCTGAGAGACCACCATACAAATTGCTGCATAATTCTATTAGAATATGTAAGACATGGATTTTTTTTTCCTTTGGAATGAGTGCATGTGAATGCCAAATAAATATGTCAGTCAGACATATATAATATGTCAGTCAGACATATAATATATATATGTCAGATTCCACCACATTAAATTATGTGAGTTATCAGAAGCACTTCTAAAAATATAAAAAATGAAGAGAGATAATGACCCTCTAGAGTTATAAAGGAATTCAATTTTTTTTTTTTTTTTTTTGGTGGTACTAAAGATTGAACCCAAGGCCATTCTACCTCCAAGCTACACCCCAGCCCTTTTAATTTTTTATTTTGAAACAGGGCCTCACCAAGTTGCTGAGGTTGTCCTCAAAACTCTAATCTTTTTGACTCAGCCTCTCAAGTACTGGGATTACAGGCATGTGCCACCATGCTCTGCTAATAATTCAATATTTTAAACATTTTATTTGAACTCAGTTTTACCTTTCTGATGAGTTATGTGGTACCAATTTGTTTTAGGCAAGAGAGTAATTTAAAGGAGAAGTAATCTCAGAAAGGATATTGGTATATATGAAAAATATTCAATTTTTGTGTATGTGTGGTACTGGGGACTGAAACCGGGGATATTCTACCTCCAAGCTATACTCCCATCCCTATTTTTTATTCTTTATTTTGAAAGAGGGTCTCACTAAGTAGCTGAGGCTAGCAGTGAACCTTCCATCCTCCTGTCTCAGCCTCCCAAGTACTGGAATTACAAGCATAAGCCACCACACTCAGCTAAAAGTATTCAAATTTCTATTAACAGAATCTATGAAGATCAAGGTGTAAGCATTTGGTGTATCACATTTCAGCAGTTAAGGAGTGGACTGAAAACCTTCCCATCCCAACTTTTTTTTTTTGGGGGGGGGGGTACTGGGGATTGAACTCAGGGGCATTCTACCTCCAAGCTACACCCCCAGCCCTATTTTTTTTTTTTTTTTTTTTTTTTTGCGGTACTGGGGGTTGAACTCAGGGGCATTCTACCTCCGAGCTACACCCCCAGCCCTATTTTTTTTTTTATTCCTTATTTTGAAACCGGGTCTCACTAAGTTGCGGAGTGCCTCACTTAGGTAGCTGAGGCTGGCCGCGAACCCGGATCCTCCGGTCTCAGCCTCCCGAATGCTGGGATTACAAGCATGCGCCACCACGCCCGGCCCCAGCCC
>PVLC010009886.1:0-52738 GCA_004027655.1 Graphiurus murinus
AAGGAAGGAAGGAAGGAAGGAAGGAAGGAAGGAAGGAAGGAAAGGAAAGAAAGTTGCATTTGCCAGCCGGGCGTGGTGGCGCACGCTTGTAATCCCAGCATTCTGGAGGCTGAGACCGGAGGATCCGGGTTCACGGCCAGCCTCAGCTACCTAGTGAGGCACTCCGCAACTTAGTGAGACTCGGTTTCAAAATAAAGAATAAAAAATATGGCTGGGGGTGTAGCTCGGAGGTAGAATGCCCCTGAGTTCAATCCCCAGTACCACAAAAAAGAAAGTTGCATTTGCCAAATGTTTCCCATGTGCAGAAATGTCTCTGTCTTCCCTGTGGTGTATGGTCTAATTTCCACAACCACTATCTAAATTATCATTATTTCTATCTCATGGATTAGAGACCTAATATCAAATCAGTTCAGAAAGTTTCTGAAGATAACAGAGATAAGTCAATGTTTGAACTCAGAAGTAGCTAAGCCCACATGCACTGTTTTTCAGATAACACTTTAATGCCTTCCAATCTACAGTGTTTAGTGAAAGAACAATCAGAAGCATTTGCTTGTGACAGTCCTGGAGAAACTCTCAGAGTCTAGAAGAGTGATGATTAGGGACCTCATCCCACAGATGAGGAAGGGTACCAATGTGGCTCTTCAAGAGGCAGGACACTTAGCACTGAGGAATGTGGAGTTCAGCTTCAGGTATGTCTGGTTTAAGGCCCATTTTGACCAATGTATTCATCCCATAACTATTTATTGAGTGATTTCTTGGTGATTGTCCTGATTTGGATGTTGGAAATTGCAAACAAAACTCAGAAGGCCCTGCTTTAAAGGAAGTAAGATTCTATTTGGGAAAGGTAAATGATGATGATGATAGATAGGTAGGTAGATAGATAGATAGATGATAGATAGATAGATAATATAGAAAGATAGATGATTGATAGGTGATAGATTACATAGATAAATATTAGATGATAGACAGATAGATGGATGATACATAGACTATTGATAGATAATAGATAGGTACATATATAGATGATAGATAGATACATAGATAGATAGATGATACATAGACTATTGATAGATAGATAGATAGATAGATAGATAGATAGATAGATAGATAGATAGATAATTAGATCCCATCATTTCAAGTAGTGATAGAAAAGGGGAAAAATTAACTATGTGACATGACATACTTTATTCAGGTAAAAGGAGAGGTGGTTTGGGATGAAAGGATCAAGGAAGGCCTTTGTGAGGAGGGGGCAGCTCAGCTGAATATTGAATAACGGAAGTGGTCAGTCCATGAAGACATGGAGAAGAGAGGGTCCAGTGGAGGGATTGGCACATACAAAAGCCTTGAAGGGAGGACAAGTGTGAATGTTGGGGGAGCAGCCATCACTGGTTGGTTTTCTTTAGGCAAGTTACTACATTTCTCTGGGCCTCATTTTTCTCATTCTTGGAACTGACAGGAATGCCTTTTGCACAGGTTCTGGTACAAGATTAGAACTCCGTAAATGTTTTTTGAACAAATAATATTGAGTCCATCCTTTGTACATTTTTACGTATTGTTTGGGATCACATCTAAAGGGTCATTGGGACAATTTTATGCCTCCTGGGTTATCTCCCCCCTCTACAAATTGAAAGGAAAAAAAAATCCAAGTCTCACTGATTCAAGGACTTTACCCAGAGCTGTTGTCCAGGTGCACAGTCCAGCTCAGGCAGGGCATCTGGCTTTGTCTCTCTGTCATTCACTTGACAGTCTGGATTTGCACTCAGGATTTTTGTTGTCTTAACTTGCCTCCCTCCAGATACAGGCCATTAATTCTGAATAACTTCCCCCTACTTTCTTGGGACAGATTGTCGTTGGCAGAGTGGGTGATGGAAAGACTGAGTGATGGAGGGAAGTCCCTTCAGAGCCCATCAGCTTCATTCTGAAAGCAGATGCTGAAGACTATGAGGCTGCTTGGTGAGAACCAGCCATTTCCCCCAAAGGCTGAGATAATGAGACTCCTCTGGTCAGTAACACACTGCAGTCTAATTAGGACGCAGGAGCCTGATTGCATGCCTGTGTTAATGACAACAGGCTGTAGCCTTTGGGCACTTACTCAACAACCCTAGCATGTCAATAAAACCTTTGTGTCTATATCCATTCAACAGATATTTATTAAGATCCTACTGTGGGCTAAGCATGTTGCAAGATTCTTAGGTTGAAGAATAGCAAGACAAAATCCTAGCACTGCTGAAACGTCTGTCTGAAAGAGAGACCAATGATTAAATAATTACATAATATGCTAGAGTATATTGGCATGTACAGTATGCTTAGAAAATTAAAGTGGATAATCATGTGATTCATTCTGTTTAAATGACACTTCTCAAAAGAAGAAATATGATTGGCTAATATATATATATATATATATATATATATATATATATACTAGCAATTAGAGAAATACAAATAAAAACTTCACAGAGATGCTATCTAACTCCAATTAGAATGACAATTACCAAGAATACAGCAATAACAAATGTTGGCAAGGTTGTGGGGAAATAATAGCTCTTATACACTGTTGGTGGGATTGCAAATTAGTACAACCTCTATGGAGGTCAGTTTGGAGGTGCCTCAAAAAACTAGGAATGGAACCACCATATGACCCAGCTATACCACTCCTCGGTATCTTTCCAAAGGAATTAAAGTCAGAATACCATAGTGATGCATGTGTACTCATGTTTATAGCAGCACAATTCACAATAGCCAAATTATGGAACCACCCCAGGCTTCCATCAACAGACGAATGGATAAAGAAAATGTGGTATATATACACACAATGGAATTCTACTAGCCATAAAGAACAAAATTATTCCATTTGCAGGGAAGTGGATGGAACTCCAGAATGTTATATTAAGTGAGATTAGCCAGTCTCAGAAGTTTAAGGGTTGTCCATTTTTTCTCATGTGTGGGAGAGAGAGAGAGAGAGAAAGAGAGAGACAGACAGACAGATAGACAGACAGACAGACAGACAGACAGACATAAAAGACTTTAAATAAAATGGAGAGAGACTTGTGGAAGGGGACTGGGGGAGAGAGAAAGGAGGATTGAGGAAGGAAATATTTCAAATAATACTATAGCAACATGTGCAGGGATTACTACCAATTTCATTAACATGTATGGGGAGGAAGGAAGGAGGGGCAAGGTATCATGTGGAGGGAAACACTAGGAGCTACGTGCATGTATGTTTTGTATCACATTGAACTTCCCCTTGATGCATAATTTTAATGCATTAATAATTTTTAAAAAGAAAGAAAACTCAAGTATAGAAAGGAAAGATTAGGAAGCAGGGAAAAGGGATGGGGCTGGTTAACATTGGATGGGCACCCAAGGAAGCAAACATAGGAGGTAACCCCTGAGCAGAAACCTGACCACAGGAAGGGAGCCAGGCATGCAGGTGCCTGTGAGAAAGTGCCCCAGACAGAGCAGGGAGGAACTTGGGACTCTGTAGCAAAGGAAAGTAGGGAGGAGCTCCTTGAAATAATAGAACTTTAGCCCTCTCCTACCTGGGTCTCCTACCTGGAAAGTATTCCTTCTCTGTGACTAGGTTTCTTAACCTTGATGCTATTGACAGTTTAGCTACAAAATTGTTGTAGGAGCTTGTTCTGTGCAATGTAAGATATTTATCAGCATCTCTGATGTCGACTCATTAGATTCCAGTGCACCTACCAGCTTATGATAGCCAAAGTACCTTTGCCCAGCATGCCTCTTGCCCTCTGCTTCATTGATCTTGTTCTTTGCAAATGCTTTCAGCTCCAGGTCAGATACATCACATTGATGTTTCCTGCTATGCTATAGACGTCATAATATCAGGGACCCCGACTGTCCTTACATTTTAAGATACACCCATCTTAAGGTCCATGTGGAGGAAGATCCACAAGAAGCCAGAGAAGCTAATTAAAGTTCCAGAGGTCCTTTCTTGCATGGGCCCTTTCTACAGGTCTATCCTTAATATTTTTTTGTGTGTGAAGGGGATATTGAAGACTGAACCCAGAGATGTTTTACTAGGCTACATCTCCAACCCTTTTCATTTTTTATTTTGAAATTCCATAAGTTAACATGCACTGGCCTTGAACTCAAATCCTACTAACTCTGCTTCCCAAGTGCAAGGATTACAGGTATGCACTATGTGGATGGAAACACCAGGAGCTACATGCATATATGTTTTGTATCACATTGAACTTCCCCATGATGCATAATTTTCATGCATTAATAATTTTTAAAAAGAAAGAAAACTCAAGTACAGAAAGTGATTAGGAAGCAGGGAAAAGGGGTGGGCCTGGTTTACATTGGATGGGCACCCAAGGAAGCAAACATAGGAGGTAACCCCTGAGCAGAAACCTGACCACAGGAAGGGAGCCAGGCTATCCCTAATATTTTACTCATAGTTTGGAACCTATTTTTTATAAAGTGGATCCCTCAAATACATGCAGAAGATCCTACAAAACTGGATCCATCTCTGGGCATTCATTTCAATGTAGTTCATGCAATTTATAGCATAGACACCAAGAGTGGTGGGTGCCAGCATTTCATTTATCTGTTTCTACAACCTATTTTATATTACTTGTCCCTTACTCTCTCATTCTCAATTGCTAGAATATGCCATTTTCCCACCTCTGTGATGGTGGGTGAAGGAGAAAGGGGCAAATATTTTCCTTCTCATTACAATATATTTTGTAAAGGAAAAAGATATATCTGTTTCATTCTTCTTTCTGCCAAGCCCATTGCCAGGAATATGGAAGTTACTAAATAATTAATAAATACATGAAACAGAAAAAGTAACACTTGTATTGCTTACCATTCCATGGTTTTCAAAAAAATGGTCTCTGGCAACAGCATCTGGGAATTAAATAGAAGTGAAAATTTCCAGATCGTGCCCTGCACTCACCAAATTAGAATGTCCGTTACAAGACTTTTGTTTGGGTTTGAGGACACCAAAGTTTGAAGACAACTTCAAAAGATAACGGGCAATCCACATGTCATTGTATTTAATCCTCTCAGAGAAATTCCCCAGGGAAAGCACCGTTATTATCCCACATAACAGATTTGGAGACTGAGTCTTGGAAGCATTCTTTCCCCTAAAACCAACAAAGTCAGCATATGGCAAAGCCAACAATTGGGCTCAAGAATGTCTGACTTCCAACCCATCTTTTTTCCATTATAGCCCATTTCTTCCCGGTAGGAGTTTTAAACCCAATGAATGTCAGATCCCTTTGCAGAACAAGTCTGTATTAGTCAGCATTTGCTACTGTAACAAAATGCCCAAGGTAAACAACTTAAAGGAGGAAAGGTTTCAGAAGTTTCCATCCATGGTCACTTGGTCGTGTTTCTTTGGGGTCATGGCAACACAGTATATCACACAGGGAGCAAATGGCATTGCATAGCTGCTCACCTTATGGCAAGTGAGAAGCAAACAGAGAGAGAAAGGGGCTGGGGCACCAATAACCCCTTCAAAGGCACACCCTCAATGACCTAACTACCTTCCATCAGGCCCCCTCCTAAATGTTCCACCATATCCCCAAAGCACTACAGGCTGGTGATGCTACCTTTAATGCATGGCATTAATTAAATGTCTTCAAGAGACATTTGAGACCCAAATCATAACAAAGTCAAAAGCACGATGTGACTAGGAGACAATATTACTAATAGCAATAGTCATAATCATCACTGTAAGAAATACATTTGGGCAAATTTCTGTTTTACTTATTTCTGAGAATAGTGGAAGTCCTGATATGGCTTCTTGGAGGTCTGAAAGGGTTAATTCACCTCCCAGAAGCCCCAACTTCCTCCCCGTGAGTCACTGGAGCACAGAGGAGACCAGGTACGTGGGTGTAATAACACACAGAGCAGCGGGCAAGTATGCACGTGCACATCCCCACTGGGAGTGAAATGAAAATAGAAATGGAGAGCAAAGCCCCTTCTCTCAGTGCCTGCCTTTCCCTGTCACCTGTCATAAATCTCAGAGCCCAGAGTTCTGTTGAGCAAATGAGATTCTCCCCGTCCACTGCATGTGGCTTTTTGGAATGCTGGTCTAACGTCTGGCGGTGCACTTTCCATGAATGCTGTGTGTCCTGCACGGGTATGAGCATCAGCCACCGAAGTTGGTGGTTGGAGAAAGAATAATACAAAGAAAAGCAGAAAAAAGTAAGATAACTGGCTATTTATATCTGCTCTGTCGGAAGTGGTGACAGGTATAATTACTGAGGAGAAATTACAGGGCTGATTCCAGTGGTGTTCTTCCCGCTGTTTTCGGGAAGATAAAAGATTGAAAGTGTTTCTGACATCTCTTCAAAGAGAGGATGCTCCGGCATGCTCTTTCGTTTATTTTCAGATTGATTAAAAGCAATTTCCTGTTGTTCCTCATTGAATCAAGGAGGCAATCCCAGTTCCCTGGATTCGGTGAGACCCCTTTGAGGGGACAGTTCCTTTATGAGCTCTGTTTTTCTCTCATCCAATTCCTCCCCCCGTCCTGTCTCCAGGGCCCTTTCAGTCAAGAGAAAAACAAGCTATTAAATTAATTCACATGAGGATGTTACTGACTTAATGGACTATAATCCCAGGGGTGTTTATAATAGAAACAGGAAAAGAACATAAGGTAAAATCCTATGACATTAAAACTGCAAGGAGCCTAAAAATCAACTAACACAGTAGTTCTCAAATTATCAGAATTACCTGGTCCCTTTAGACACAATGTTTTTGGTTTTTTTTCCCCAGAATGCATTCAGACCTAATGAGTCAGACACTCCACTGGTCAGACATAGGAATTTGTAATTTTATAAAGTTCTGTAGGTCATTTTGGTCATTAGATAGGTTTAGAAAGCCCCTGAATTCATAGGTAGAGAAAATGAATAAAGCAGCACAGAGACTGGCATAAAGAGAGATGGAGATATTTTGCAAGAGTCTAAAAATACGGGTGTCCCAAATCTCAGTAATTAGGATAAACAATATTTGAATGCAATAGTTTGAAAAACTCAAAATTAACGACCAACATCCATGGCAAACAAAATGTCAGTTTTCTTTAAAGGAAAATCAGAATCGTTGATCTTTCTTGTTTTTTCTCAGGCTTCGACCTAGCTCAGCCTGGCACTATTATACAGACTTTTAAGTACTGCTTTTAAATAGCACTTCCCTTGATTACTGAGGGATTTTTTAGTGCCGCCTTAAATATTACACTCAAGGGAATTGCCTTGTCTGCCTCTCCATACATTTGGGCTAATATTGAGACAGTACGGCAATGAGGGTGTGTGCAAATCTGGATCAATGATTTATTTCTAAGCAGGGAGATTATAACATCTTTAAAAATTACATCTAAACATGAAAAATTGGAAGATTTTATTAATATTTTTTTCCCAATAGGTCCCTGATGACACACATGGGCTAGAGCTGAGTAGCTGCTCCCTTTTGGAAGGGCATGAACGGTTTGTCAAGTTCACTACTATAGACACCATTTGACTCCTTGATGCATCCTAGCTATTCTCCGCTGGCATTTGATCTCTGCGATTTCTGATAGAACAGAAGACCACCCGAAAGAGCAGCAGCAAGATAACGTTTAGTGCTGTGTACCCTTTTATTCCACAGATACAAATAGTTGTATCATGCCTCCAATATGGCACGCCCCAGCCAGGGAGGGCCTTAGATGGGCCTCCCTCCTTTATAACAGCTTCTGGCCCTACTTGCCACTTTAGTTTCACCCCAGGCTCTGGAACCAAGATTTTCAAAGTGGGGAACTTTAAAACAAGGCAGGTAGCTTGACAATTCTGACATAAACAGGTTTCTTTCCTTAATTAAACTTGTACCTGCCACCTTTCAAATAAGTTCCTGCATTTTCTGGAAGTGGAGGCGCAGCCTAGACTCCTTTTCTGGCTCCTGAGTCCTTGCTCTCCCTCTTTCTTCTCTTCCTCTTACTTCTGAGACCTCAGTACTCCTGTTACTGGTTGTTCCTGTCATTTTGGAGACTGGAGATTTATCCCTACACTACAAGCTTTGACAGTAAGGACCATGAACAGATACACAGGCCCCTCTCCCTTGTGATGCCCACTCTACCCTCCAGTAACATGGGCTGTCAATTTCTCTGAGGCTGCAAATTTCAGCTCCTCTAAGGCATGGTGTACCATAAGTGAATGAAAGAGGCTCAGAGTAAAATGAAAGAAGTATCAGGCATTGTGGAGAAATAAAGATTTCTCCCCGTGTGGTAGCATTTGCATGGATCACAGGTTCGAAGCTAGCCTCGGCAACTTAACAAGACCTTGTTTCCAAATAAGAAATAAAAGCAGGCTGGGGGTATAACTTGGAGGTAGAATGCCTCTGGGTTCAATCCCCAGTATCACACACAGACACACAAATGTGTGGAGGCCAAGCAAGATAGACTTGGGAGTATAAAAAATATCCGTGCTGAATAATAAAAATTAAAAAAAATAAATAAAAAAGATAGACTTGGGGAAACTTGCATCAGGATAACTAGTTTAAATCCCCACCTATAAGTTCACTCCTTGCTGTAGGTTGACTGTGCTTCCCTGACCCTGCTCTGCTGGTTCTACTGAAATGGCTCCTGTCACAGGCTCCCACGGCAGCAGTTGACCATTCCCCCAGATACTGGACTGTCCCAATGTCCAGGCAGCCTTAGACATGGCCAGGGATGACATCCTCAAGCTAACCAGCACCAGTCCCATTAACAAGGAGGAGGAGTCCTTAAACTGTTGTGTGTTGTGGATCCTTTTTGGCAAGATTGATGATGACGTGATTTTATCTCCTAGACTAAAAGACATGTGATCATAATGGAAAACAAATATACTCAAATATAGATGTGTAAATATCAAAAGTAATAGCCTTGACACTAGTGATAAATGTGCTCCTTTATCAGCGCATTAAGTGACAAGAGCTAGCAGCATGCCTATAGCTACCATAATTTCAAAGAAGCATTGATTATAGAAAAACAAGAGCCAGAGGTATCTACAACTGTAATGATATATGAAAATATCTGTGATTAAAAGACAAAAATGTCATAAGCACTACCAATACTACTGGGGCCTATTGTGCACACTTGCAATTGAAGGGAACACTGATGTTAGTTCTTGATTAGTGAAAATAAAGCTGTAATGTTCTTCACATCCAAGATCATGGGCCCCTTGGATTCTATTTCTGGACATCTTTGAGGTCTGTGGAAAAGAAACTTTGACCTGGAGCAACACTTCCCCGGGTGTAATGTGAGCCCCTGCAGACCTTCAGGGCCCAGGAAATGTCAGGAACATCAACAATGATTATTTCATTTTTTCATTGAATTAAAGTAGAAGTGACCAGTGAGATGTTAAATGATGTAGCCATAGCAGCCGCATGCATTTCTGGTGGGTGTATAAATTGGTACACCTTGATCATTTGGTTATGTGGTTCACAAGTCTTGAGAAGGCACAAATGCCTTTTGACCCAGTATTTCTGCTTCTAAATTGTATCGGGAGGGGCCAGTGAAATGTGCACACAGCTTTAAACACAAAGCTGTCCACGCCCAGCTGTGTGAGAAGTAATATGCAGCCAATAAAAGATGATAAAGATGCATGATTATTGACATGAAAGGATGACAACCACCAAATAAGAGCAGCATGGGGTATATAAGAATAGTTGAATATGCATATGTTTGCATTAAGAAAAACAGAAAGATAAGCACTAACTCTCTTTTAGTGGTGATTTCTAGAGATTAATGATAATTTGGTACAGTCATATTTTCTTGTTCTCCCTATAATGAAAGAATATTATTGGGGTAAACAAATAAGAAAAAAAAAGAACAGAGCAGAAATGTTACCATATTGAGTACTTCTTCAAATTTTTGAGAAATACTTCCAGGGGAGAATCTCTGTGTATATGTGTTCTTACTCATCCAAAAATTAGGTGCCAATCACTCTTCTAGGTGCCAAGGTTAAAGAAATTAAACAAGAGAAACAAATGCTTTCTCTCATAGAACTAACTTTCCAGAGCAGAAGGCAGATAATTATCCAACCAAGAAATAAATGCATAAATAAGAATGTATTAGATAGCAATAAGTGCTTTGAAAAAAATTATAAACAAGCTGAGGAAATAAGAAATAAGGGAGACTGGTTTAAATGGAGGGTCAGGCCTTTTATGGGAGTAACATATAAGTAGAGACATCCAGAGATCGATTTATATAAATCTGGAATAGAGAAGAACATTCCATGCACAAAAGAAGAAAATCCAAGGTCCTGGGGCAGGAATGAGATTAGCACATTTGCTGTAAAGAAAGAAAATTAAATTCTAGATACCTAGAATTTAGTGAGAAAGGCAGGGGTGAATTTAGGTCTTGAGACTATAGTGAAATATTTAAATGTTTTTTTTCTTAGTGTGCGGTTGATGGAACTGTTGCTCATGATTCTTTGCTCCATATATAAATACCACAAATGTATACCTTTGAGAAGTATAGAGATGATCTACATCATTACCATTTTTTCCCTTGTGATGTTGAGGTTTGAATTCAGGGGTTTGCACATGCTAGGCAAGGACTGTTCCACTGAACTACATCTTCAGCTACCCCCATTGTTTTTCATTGTTTGAAAGAGTCCCATGATGGGAGGAACATACCACATTGCCCTTTGAATTTGGAGTTGGCCAGAGGACTTGTTTTGGCCAATGGCCTGCTGCAGACAAGACATAGGCAGAAGTCTGGAATGTGCTTGTATAGCCAGCTTTGCTTTGAAATTTCTACCACCGCCATGAGAAGAAAACACCTGTGGTAGCTGGCTGCACCCCCAAAAGAATGTCAGACAAGTTAATCAGACCTGAACCAGAATTATAGCCTGGAGGGAAGCCAAGCCCAGACTAACCAAGATCTAACCATTCAACTCACAGATACATGAGTGAGAGAAATGGCTATTAAGCCACTGAACTTTGGGGATGTTTGTTATGCAACATTACCACCCCAATAACTAACACAAGAAGCGATGGGAAGGCACTGGAAATTATTAAGTAGAGCATTGCCAAGGTCTTATTTACATTTTAAAGACTTGTTTTCACTGTCATCTGGAGAATGAGATGGAGAGGTAAGGGTAGAAATAGGGAGAACAACTGAGAACATATTGTATTTGTCCTGGTGAGAGATGATATGGCTACTTATTGCTATTGCAAGGACCCGGAAAAGAGAACACTTGGACAATAAGAGAGGGTCCTCATAAGCAGGTGGCCAAGAATGGGAGGTGACCTAACTTTACAAGAGAGTCTCTTCCATTCTCAGACACTTCTAGTTGCTAGCCCCTCCTTCAGGGACCAACATATCCTCCCTGGAACTTTTATTAACTAATGGCGGTGCTTCCCATGGAACTGTCCAGAATAAATATCCTTTATTTTCAACAAGTTACATCTCTAGATTTGAAAAAAAAGTTTGGGTTCTAGAATCCCTCTGAAGTCTTCCATTCTGAGAATTAAACTTTCATATTCCTTTCAATGATTTCTCACAGAGTCCTCCTCCTTTGGTCTGCATTAGATGGGCCAGATTGCTAGTATTCCTTTTTAATTTTTTTACATGCCCCAACCCCCAAATATCTCAAGAACAGGAATTGTGAGAGATACATTACCGCAAGAACAGGAATTGTGAGAGATACATTACCGTTTTACAATGTCTAAAAGTATGCTGCCTACCTAGGAGAAGCTTGGTGCGTGTCTGATGAATTCAATCAACATATGTAAGATAGCTACTAAGCTGTTTCCAACCAATACACTTCCCATTCACTGGTCAAAGGTTCTTTTGAGAAAGAGCTAGACATAGAACTGAAACTAAGTAGATACATCATTTTGAATGAGAGGTGAGGACCCAGGTGGAAATCCTAAACACTTAGCACACTGTAGAGGTCCCTCAAAATGGGAAAAAAGGAAACTCGGGAATTATTGCGTTCTTTCCATGCCTCTTTTTACTGTGGTGCTATTGGGAATCATGTTGGCCTGTTACCTAGCAACACAGTTGCAATCTCTGGGCAATTTACAACCACTTCTCATTTGTCATCATTTGTCTAATCAGACTTGATCATAAATAAAATCTTCACATATTCAACTGACTTCTGTTTGTAATTAGAATCCATCTCCATCAGGGGAAGGACACTAATAGTCTTGCACCTTGCCTGTGCTGATGTATTTGTGTCTTTTTTTGTCATTTTATAACATGCTACCCCTCACCATCTTACATGGTTCAATCTGTCTTGATTCCCTTCTGCAAAATTCCATCTTTTGCTGCGATTTGCTATCAATCCAGGTGTCTTTGGATGAAATTCGTAGGTCATCTCCACTCATTTATTCTGAGCATATCATTTGTACAAGGTGACTTTAGGCAGTACACTGCTTATGTTGAACACAGCTACTTGCTTCCTTTCTATTATGCCAACCAGTTTTACCTACGCAAGTGGATGCTACAAACATTTTTTATAATGAATTATAGCGGGTGTCAGTGATTTTTGTCTATCTGATATTACTTTCCCCTTATGGTGTTAATAATAATCCTATTCTTGGGATTTCAATCATAAAGTTATGGGTTGAGATTATACCAAAAAACCCAACCAAACAAACATATAAAATATTGACTATAGTAAGTTCCATCCCTGGATCACGGTGCTTGGTTGAAGATAGACCCATATATCACCCAAGTCAGACCAATATTTTGGGAATTGTCTCCAATCTCTTCTTTAAAATAAAGTGATATGAGCCCAATATTTCCTGTGGCCATATCTCTTGCCATGCAGGAAGCCCCTTTTGCCATACTGAGCATATTATCATCACGAAGGACAAAAAGGAAGGATCATACAGAAACAGACAAATGAAACAAAATAGAGAAAGGCTAAGAACATGAGTGAGAAAGAGACAGGGAGAAAGAGATAGGATGAGAGACAAAGGGAAGAGAGAGAGAGAGAGAGAGAGAGGGGGAATGAATTTTTAAAGCATTTGAGTCCCTGGCTCCAGTCCCCAGGGGTACAAAGTTGCCCTGATTCCTTAGGTTTTGTGAGGTACACCAGGATCCTTCCTGGGAAGCTCCTGGGCTGCCCATATTTTCTTTTAGCCCATTTGAGTTGGATTTCTCTCAAGGATACTGATGTGTACAATGCTATAACTCACAACCCCATGAAAGTTAGAAAGCACTTTTTAGTTTTAAAAGTACTTTCACATTTATCATCTGACTGGATCAGCACAATAACCCTTAACTCCTTGAAAGTAGTTAATGTAGAAAGAATTGTATCCATTTTACAAATGAGGAAGCAGAAGTGCAAGAGATGGCTTGCTCTCTGGTTAAGCAGCTAGCGAGGACAGGTCTTCTGACTCTTAGCATAGTGCTCCCTATTACAGCAGCACACCCCTACTCCACACTGCTCTTGCTTAGCTCAAGGCAGAGAACAGCTGTGCATCTGCAGAGAAACATGTGGCTCAGTAGCTAGCTTGACACCCAAGAAATTTATCTAATTGAAGACTTAAGATAGATGCAAGCTGGGTGTGGTGGCACACACTTGTAATCCCAGTATTTGGGAGGCTGAGACTGGAGGATCCA
This sequence comes from Graphiurus murinus, assembly GCA_004027655.1. Lineage (NCBI taxonomy): Eukaryota > Metazoa > Chordata > Mammalia > Rodentia > Gliridae > Graphiurus > Graphiurus murinus. The sequence continues at coordinate 13,559 of PVLC010009886.1, forward strand.
GGTTCGAGGACAGCCTCAGCTACTTAGTGAGGCTCTCTTTAACTTAGTGAGATGCTGTTTCAAAAAAAGGAATAAAAAATAGGGCTGGGGGTGCAGCTCAGAGGTAGAATGCCACTGGGTACACCACAAAGAAAATGAAAGAAAGAAAGAAAGAAAGAAAGAAAGAAAGAAAGAAAGAAAGAAAGAAAGAAAGAAAGAAAGAAAGAAAGAAAGAGATGCAAACATAAGGGTAACTAAACATTCAAAGATCAGCTTCATTTGAACAGAACTGAAGTAATTACTATGGCAGTCCTGGTGGGTCAACAGAAAAGAAGTTCTGGTGGGCAGGAGGAAGGAGAGGGCATCCCAGGTACCAGGAACAATGTGAGAAAAGGTGCAAAAGCAGATGTGTTGTGCTGGGAGTCACCTCTGGCTGGAAGGGAGGGCGTGTGTCTATTTCATCTTTTAAATACAGCTCGAACCCTCCGTTTCTTACCTTGTCCACTGCCACCACATGGATATGTTCAGCTCTTGCCTGGATGACTGCAGTAGCCCCCTAGCTGATCTCCCCAGAATCTCTCTTTCTTTGCAATTCATTCTTCACACTGCAGCCCAAATCATCTTGGAAAAGACAAATCTGAGCTGCACTCAAGCTCCAAGATGACATAAGGTACCCTCCTCTTCCTGGACACGGGGCATGAGTGCTTGATTTCTCTGTCTGTAATGTTTGCCCCTCTTCTTTCCTCTCTTCTCTTCCTCTCTTTTCTTTCCTCTTCTCTCCTCTCTTCTGTTCTCCCTCCTCCCTCCTTTTTTTACTTCTTTGTCCTATATCTCTTCCTTTATATATTCAAGGAATAATATCTGGAGCGATAGTATACACCAGAGAGGTAGTTTTAAGATAGTCATTAAAAACAAGGGGTATGGGACCAAACTGTTACATTGAAACCTGGTTCTGACACTTACCACCTGGGTGACCTTTAGCCAGCAACTCAGATTTTCTGTCTCCATTTTATTATAATTGCATCCGTTTCATGTGACTGAAGCTGAGATGAGCATTCAGCAAGGCAAATATCAATGACCAACATAGACGGGGCCCTATGACTGTTTGAAACAAACTCTGCAGCTGAATTCCACCCGGCTTCAGCATGCCACGTGCCGGAGTAGATGTATGTCCACAGAGAAGCCTTCTCTGAGTCCTGGGCCCCCAGTGTGTGAACTCTCCTTTTCACTTATCTGACTTATCTGACTTCAATCTACACTGCTTCTGTATTAGGCTAGCCATGTTATCACAGGAGCTGGAGCTGGTTAGTTATTGTGGGAATAGATTCCTAATAAGAAGTTGAGTCCAGCTCCCTTCCCTCTCTCCTTGCCCTCCTGCCTTTCTCCAGGGAATGATCCAAGAAGGCCCTCTCTCTAGATGTGGCCTTGAAGGATAACTCCCAGGAAGGCAAGAATCACATCTGTTTTGTTTGTTTCATCAAACGATTTTAGTGCTATGGCTGGTTCAGAGTAGGAGTGAAATATCTTTTTATAAGAAAATCAAGATCAAAACGGTAATTTTGGGAAAGCCAGAAACTAATGAGTTTGGATTTCACTTGCATACAGCGTGTTTTTCGACGTACAGAAAAGACCTGGGGGCCTATGTCACTGACAGGAGTTTACCATCCACATCACCTGTATCTTAAAGGTGGTCCTGCTAGCCCTTGCCAATCCCGAAATACTGATGACATTAGATGCTTCCAAAATGTTTGCCACCCCCATCTATGGATAGCTGGGTCAACCCATGACTCAGGATAACAGAAGGGACATAACAGGGCCCCACTGACACAGAGACCTTAAAAGATATTACAAAAGACAATATGAAAACCAGGCCACAGCAATGAAGGCCTATGTGCACAGGAAGGGCCAGGCAAATTTTTAAGTGTCAGAACAAAGGAGCATCACCGTGTCCAGACAAAGGGAACATTAGCCTAGGAAGAGCAGAGGGCCTGTGAATGGGACTCAGGGAGTGCGTGTGGCCCAGGAGAGAGTTAACTGTAGGACTCACATTGTTCCTGTTCCCCTGCCCTGCAATTGGGAGGGAGCCCATTAGACCTCGAGCTCAGTTACAACCATTTCATGCATGAAATGCAGCCCAGACAAAGAGGTCTTCCTAGTGGTAGAGGGTATGTCCCTTGGTGACATGGACTAATGAAAATGCCATGGTTGGAAGCTAGTACACTGGCTATCTTCCCTATCCTGCTGCATAACATTCATCCATGAGACTGTAAGGTGTTTCTGACCCCTAAGGCACCTGTAGGTGCTGGAGATGGAAAGATGAAGGCACTTCCCTTAGAAAGGTCACGATATCGTTGGTTGACAGACACGAGGCATGAGGAAAGCCCAGCCTGGTCATAAGATGTGGGGCTCGTAGAAGGTCTAGACAGGACTAATTCATCATTAAAAATCATTAGAATGGCTTAATATAAAATTCAAGAGAATTCTACTGGGAAAGACAGATTTGGGTAGATAACAGATACAAAAGCTGGCATGAGTCATAGAGGGCAGTGGGCAATGTCTGACATAAGATGTATCCTCTTTCAATGGCCTTCTCACATCTGGCCCACACTGCAATTATGCCCGAGTCCCTAGAGAGGGAGGGAGCTACTATGAGCCAAAATTAGAAGGAGATGGTATGCAAAAACTCTGTAGAAATTTGAGGCATTGCTGAGTAGAATTCCATTGTGTGTATTGCCCACAGTTTTGTGATTCATTCATCTGTTGATGGACACCTGGGTTGGTTCCATAATTTGGCTATTGTGAATTGTGCTGCTATGAATATGGCTATGCATATATTACTATGGTCCTCTGGTTTCAACCTCTTTGGAAAGATACCCAGGAGTGGTATAGCTGGATCCTATGGTGGATCCATTCTTAGTTTTCTAAGGAATCACCACACTGATCTCCATAGCGACTGAACTAGTTTGCAATTCCACCAAGAGTGTAGAAGAGTTCCTATTTCCCCACATCCTCTCCAACATTTATTGTTATTTGATTTCTTGATGATTGCCATTCTGATTGGAGTTAGATGGAATCTCAGTGTAGTATTGATTTGCATCTCCCTAATTGCCAATGATGTTGAACATTTTTTCATGTATCTATTGGCCATTTGTATCTCTTCTTTTGTGAAATGTCTATTCAATTCAGTTGCCCACTTCTTGATTGGGTTATTTGTTTTTTCTAGCGTAATAAAGAAAAATAAAATAATATCATTTGCAAGAAAATGGAAGGACCTGGGGAACATTATGTTAAGTGATATTAGCCAGTCACAGAAAGTGAAGGAACATATGTTTTCTTTAATATGCACAAGCTAGGAAGTAACTGGGATACCAGAGGGACTCCAGATAATGGAGGAGAAACATCAGTAGAGTCAGGGAAGTATTCTAAGGGAAAGGGAGGGGGACGACTGAGGTTCATTATTGGGAATATGTATACGTATGTGAAAATCCCAATATCAGACTCAGTCCTCTATATGGGAAAGGAGGAGAAGGAGAGGTGGGGGAAGGGGCACCAAGTGCTGTGTGCATGTATGTCAATGTCAACATGATTTACATTGTGATGTGAGACGATAATGCACCAATAAAAGCACATTAAACAATTTTTGAGGCATAAGGCAACATTGCGTTTTCACTCACATCACCAAAGTGCTGTAGCAACCATCTCTGTACAAACCATTGCTCAGTTTGGTACATTGAGAACACCCAAGATTATAGCTCCTTCACACTACCAGGGAGCCAGAGTGTGAAAGAACAGGCATTTGTCTCATTCAACATTCTCATCACTATAATCCAAAAAGCCTGACCACACAACCTAGAGGAAGGACGGTTTATGTGATCACAGTTTTAATAGATTCCATTCGCAGATTTAATAGATCAGTCCTTGCGAGTCTAGGGTCTGTGAATCTCAGGTTACGGTGGTGGGGAGCAGAGAGAGGGGGAAAGCAAGGACTCTGCTCTCACATCATGGAGGCCAGAAGCAAGAGAGCCAGCAAGGGGATTAAAATACCAAAGAACAATCCCTAAGGCTACATTCCCAGGGAGCCACCTTCTCCAGCTACCTGCCTATGTTATCACCCAGTACATCTATTACAATAGATTTATCCACTGATGAAATAACAGTCCTCACGACTAAATTATATCAACCCTGAACATTAATTCATGAACTCTTCAGGGGAACATTCTACATCCAACCCTAAAAGACACACAGCAGAGACTCCAAGGCTAATGTGGGGTAATGATCCCAGGTAAAAGACCACGAGCAATGCTGAGCCAGTGGACATTTCACACCTGGCTCACCGGGCAAAGAGAATGCGTATGTGTGTTGATACAAGCATAAGCTGTACGAAAATTATACTGATATTAAGAATGTGCCACATATAATCTGCAACTAGTAATAAAATAATGTGATATTCTTTAGTATAAATGTCATATGGCTGATTAATCCTCGCAGTGAGGTTTCATTTGATTTTTCTGCAATTCTTTCATCTGTGACCAACCTATAGTTGTAGCAAGCATACAGGTGTAGATCTTACCTGACTGATAATTAATATTTCCCTTATGCCAATGAGTAAGATAAAAACTAAATGGGCATGATAGAATTTAAGAGCCAAAATTACTCACTTTTCAGTAACCTTTTCTTTACCTATTACCTAGTTTTTCAATATCAGAAGTGTATTGCAATTTTTTTTGCTTTATTCACAATGTAATGGCTACAGACATAATAAACATGCAACTATAAGCCACACTACTATTGTCATTTTTCTCTGTTGCTTTCTTAAATCTAGACAATTACCAAAGCAATAAATCAAGCCCTGATTTTAAGAGTTTGCCAGTTTCCATGACTCCCAATATGGCCGATTTCAAGACACCAGTGTTCCATCACTGACTATAAAGTAGGGGAGAGATTGCAGCACAGACTATTATATAGTGCAGCCTACATCACAGATACAACTGACATAACCTCGGGAGCACACATAACAGTGCAATATACATGAGTAATTAGACAGTGGTGAGCTCTGAGTATCTTTCTATCTATCTATTTGTGAATTTATATTATAATTTTGGGGAGAGTACTAGGGATTGAACCCAGGGGCATTTTACCTCTGAGCCACACCCCAGCCCTATTTACTTTTTATTTTGAAACATGGTCTCACTAAGTTACTGAGGGCCCTGCTAAGTTGATGAGGTTGGTCTTGAACCTGCAATCAATCTTCCTGTCTCAACCCACTAAGTGCTGGGATTACAGGTATGCTACTTCACACCTGGGTATATTAACTTACTTTTAATAATGGCTAGGCTAAGCCGGGCATGGTGGCACACGCTTGTAATCCCAGCATTCGGGAGGCTGAGACCAGAGGATCCGGGTTCGCGGCCAGCCTCAGCTACCTAGTGAGGCACTCTGCAACTTGGTGAGACTCGGTTTCAAAATAAAGAATAAAAAATAGGGCTGGGGGGTGTAGCTCGGAGGTAGAATGCCCCTGAGTTCAATCCCCAGTACCGCAAAAAAAAAAAAAAAAATAATAGCTAGGCTTAACAATCAACTTCCTAGATTCCCCAAAATTGAATATAACACAAGCCAAATCCAGTGCACCATTAATATGGTAGATATAAAGATTGGCCACACAGAACTTCTTTCATAAAAGAATTGCTCCTACTGGCAAGGAGTCTAGATTGTTAAGGGCGGCAAAGGGTGGCCTCAGTTTCTAGGCCAAGGTCAGCTCTCTTTCCCAGGTGGCCTTCAGCCAAGGATTGGGCAATCTTAAAACAAGCCGACCCATTCCTGCCCAATGTGAGATTCCTCTGAAAGGTAATCTTTGCTGCCTAGACCCACTTTGGACTGGCAGAAATGTCCAGCTCAGCATTACAGTTGGATACCTCTCTCTTTTTACCTTCTCTTGTATCTCTCCTTTTTCTTTCACAGTGTTACTCCCAATATGCCTTTAATGCCTCCAGCACCCTCTTAGAGTCTGCTTCTCAGGCAACATAGTCTGCAACAAAGCTCTCGAGTCAAAGGGAAAGTACCTTCATGCTGTATCATAGACAATGGAGACTCCAACAAGTAGAGACAACCTAAGAGGGATAGAATCACAGAGGAAGCGGATGTTACCAATCAGATGAAACATGGCTAGACCCACAGGGACATATGCCATCCCAGTGTGTTTTCCAAGATTTAAGCAGCAAAGTCAATCACTAAACTGAACTTGAGAAAGAGAGAGGGCAAGGGAGTGGGAGGGAATTAGTGAAGGGTTAAATGAGAACTGTGTGCATGTATGCCTTTACCAGCTGTATCTAACAAAGATATAAAATAGCAAGGGTGAGAAATGAGTTAATGCTTTATTTTTTTTCTTTCTTCCTGTTAATGTGACTCTATCAGTTCATTCCCAGATGGAATAGCTAGGCTGGAAAGATGCAAGTAATTATAATTCAATGTAAAAAGTTCTCTACTGGATGTATGAGTCAGATTCTTTCAAAAGGCAAGCCATTTGGTTCTTAGAGGACCCAGGGAAGGCTTCATGGAGGAGGTACAATTGGAGCTGGATCCTGAATACTTGGAAGGAGCTGGACAAGTAAACAAGTCACTAGAACTTGGTGTCGAATGGAACAGAGTGAAAGATATGATGATCGGCTCTACATTCTTACATGAATTTTTCCCAAGAACAGATAAACATTTCAGTGAAACATGTGCACAATTTTTGGACCCTTTCCTAACATGAGATGTGTTTGTGAAACAATTCAGTGTAGGGCCTGGGGGACAGGGAGAGCAGTCTCTAACCTTGCAAAAGGCAATTGCACAGTTCCTCATGAAGATCAACACTGTGGCTGGCTAGATAGTCTCTCATTGACATGTTTTCTGACTTTTCTATAGTAAAAAAGCATTACAAAATATGAGAAAATGTGTTCTAGACATTGGCATAAGTCTGTCTCTCTACTTGTAAAATACAGATAATAATTCATGCGCCTCTAAACTCAACAGAGCTTTTTAATACTTTCATTTTATCCCTCTATCATTGAAAAGTTGACTTATCAACTATTTGGATGGAAGTAGGCACTATGCCTTTTCGTTTAATTTTTTTTTTTTTGAGGATTGAACCCAGGGGCATTCTACCTGTGAGCTACACTCTCAGTCCTTTTATAATTTTCGGTTTTGAAACAGTGTCTCACTAAGTTGCTTAAGCTGGCCTTGAAATTTCAATCCTCCTGTTTCAGCCTCCCATGTATTAGAATTAGAGGCATGCAAGATGGTGTCTGGATTGTTTTGTTTTTAATTTTAGCATACTTTCTCCCTAGCTAGCACATACTAGCTGCTAATTCAATAGCTAATGGATATACAGCTTACATATAACTTCCTGGCACAGCATTTTGAATGTGTCAAGGACTCAAAAGTTCATTTTACATTAAATGTATATGAAAATGTGTTGCATGTTAAACGAAGATGAAAAAAAATGTAACTGTCTTTGCTCATACCTGCTCTAAATATTTATTGCTATATCTCAAGTAGTAAGCATTAAAATAAATTCTTCTACCACTCTTTTGAATGTTAAAGTAGAAGCACTAATATATCAGGAATATCAGGATTGAATGCCTTAATAAGTTCCTTGTATTTGAATCTAGATATTAGCAGCATGGTCATATAAAAAAAAGCATCTATTCATCTCTTCTCCGAGATTCAGTTTCCTCATCTGCAGACTTTTAATGTTTTGAAAAGACTCAGAGAGATAAGAGTATATAAAGAGCACTGGATAGCCTTTGCAGACAGTTTTTCTCAATAAATGTAGCTTCCTTTTTTACTAGAATCTCCATTCTTCCTTCACTGTTATGTCAGGTTTTCAAATTTCTCTCCAAAGGTTAAAAGAGGAATCAAGTGGTCATTCCTCTCTGTCTTCCTATGGTTCAACATCTGCTTCATCTTGAACAGTGCCCCACCAGGACACCTCTCTCCCCTCAACCTTGAGTGTGGCCAGGAGGAAAGAAATACTAGGCTGGGAATCCACCTAGGCACCAATCCAGACCCTGGTTGTGCAGCCTTACTTAGACCCTTCATTCATTCATTCATTCGTTCATTCATTCTTCATCCATTGCTTTTTCACACTCCAACTCTATTCTCAACAGTCAAAAATAGATTAGAGCCAACAATTGACAAAACAAAACAAACATAAAGAAAAACAATAAAAAGAACACCTGCCTTAATGGAACTTAGGAATGTCCTGTCAGTGGAAAACCCTGGCCAAAAGAAAAACAAAACAGATAAGAGCATAAAGAGATAAATTCTGTAGAATGTTAGGCAGTAATAAGCATGGGGAAACAAATTAAAAAAAAAAATCACTGGAGCAGAGTAGGAGGAATAGTGGTGGGCCGGGATGGGCAGGTTGCAGCCTTACACCCTGAAAGGAAATGACTTCCAACAGAGACTTGAAAAAAGGGAGGGCTCAGATATAGCAGAGCTTACAGGCAGAGAAAGAACCTAGACCAAGAACCCGAGGGAGCCAGGCGTGGTGGCACATGCTTGTAATCCCAGTTCTTAGGCTGAGATAGGAGGATCCTAGGTTCACTGCCAGCCTCAACAACTTAGCAAGGCCCTCATCAACTTAGTGAGACCCTGCTTACAAAGAAAAAAAGGAATAGGGCTGGGGATGCAGCTGAGAAGCAGAATGCCCCTGGGTTCAATCTCCAGTACCAATAAAACACAAAACAAAACACCCTGAAGTGATATATCTAAGAAACACAAAGGGGCTAAGACGCTGCTTTGGAATGAACCCAGAAGAGGCAAAGAAGAGGTGAAAGACAGGGAGGATTGCAGGCACCCAAAAGTTCTGGGCATCTAGAGTACTGCACTGAATAACAGGGTGATGTCCTCTACTTTACATTCAATGATATTATATTGTAGGTTGGAACTGGCCATATTGGGAATATTTATGTCATAGAAACTGGCAAACTGTAGAGGAGGGCTTGATTCATTGTTTTACTGTTTTGTTGACTGCCTAGGCTAAAAAATGGGAATTTTACATATTTGCCTATATAGCGTGTGACATGCCAGGTTCTGAGCAAAAATAGTGGACAAGTAGACAACTCTCCAAAAATGTATCTTTTTATATTTTATGATAGATACAAACAAATGCTTATTGAACTGAGTTTTCCAAACCTCTATCTCTGGGATTTGCAGGCTTATTTTACTTCTTGTATATCGCCAGATATGTACTGCGGGGCTTCATTTCAACAGATGTTTGTTAATGCTTAATGTGCAGGACCTAGAAGCATGGGTAAGATACGGTCCCTGTTTTACAGGGACATAGTGAAAGAAACAAATAATAAGAAATGTAGCCATAATTCAAAGTAGGCTATTATTAAAACATACCAAGTGCTATGAACATGGATGTTTCTTTCACTTTGAACCTCCCTATGATGTATAATGAGAATGCACTAATAAAAACATACAAAAAAAAAAACTATTATAAGAGAAGGACCACACATAGCATCAGAACAGAAAAGGAGAGATGGATTCCAACTGGGGTTATATAAGATGGAGTCCTGAGCAAGAGAGACTTGGGCAGGTCTGAAAGTATGTCCCCTATCCACCTGTGAAACGATGACACTGTAAATAGTCTTCCTTTCTGTCCAAATGGCACTAATAAATCCTGAATTCAGTGATTTGTAAAATTGTTACAAATTTGTAGGCTCTCTGACTCATATCATTCCTGGCAAAAGTGACTTTTCATGAGCAGCGCTAGGTCCTAATGGCCACATTAGAGAAGCTAAATTCAATTCACAATGCTGTCTGCTAGGGGAACAGTGGAGGAAGATTCAGAAAAAAAAAGATGAAGAAACATCTGTGGATGCACTCAACTTCATGGTCACGTAGGGTATAATTACCCAAGAAAGTTCTTTCCAAGTAGATCTTTGCTCCCTCACTCCTTTCGTTCCAATCCACTAATTCAGCCGTTGGACAGCCGGAGGCAAATTGCTTGTCTTGGTAAGTAACTATACATTTCTGTTCCTGCTGGGAACATATGAGATGCTTGGGAGAGATTTCACAAAAAGCGATCAGTGAGCATGTACATCTTCCAGGAGTGGGTCCAGGGAGAGTTTCTATATTTCCAGGGTTGTAACACACTTTGTTAATAGAACAAACGGTGTTCCCCAAGGAGCCAATGAAGTTTTCAAATACCCTGCCTCTGCCACTTTGCAATGCTTTCTTCTGCTCTCGAGCTGCCTGGATAAATGGCCCAGGCAATACATTTTAAAACAGGTATGGATTTCTAGCTCTTTTTGAATGATGTTGTTCTACTTAAGTAGTGAAAATCCTTATTTCATTTAGCAAGGTCATGGTGAAAGGAATATCCTCCAAAGTATATCCTACTACCAGATATCCAGCTAGGCATGTGAAAAGCAGTCCCAGTTGCCTGAGAATGCAGGGAATTACCACAAACATTTTAGTTGTGGTATTGTGATTATATTTTTAAAGCAATTCTTTATTATGCTGGGTGTGGTGGCACACAACTGTAATCCCAGTACTTGGGAAGCTGACCCAGGAGGATCACAGATTTGAGGCCAGTTTCAGCAATTTAGGGAGACCCTCAGCAACTTAGCAAGACCCTGTTTCAAAATAAAAAATCGACTGGGAGTGTAGCTCAAAGGTAGAATGCCCCTGGGTTCAATCCCTAGTACTACACACACAAAAATAAATTGCATTACTTATAAACATATTCAGAAACAGTTAAAGCATAAAATAATATGGTTTCTGGGAGTTTCTTCAATTTAATAGAAGGGAGAGTAGGGGGAGTAAAGTGAAACAAAACTCGCTATGAATAGATATGATGGTATCCAGAGTTTATTTGACTATTTTCCATTTGATAAATGTTTCTGATTTTCCATATATTCGTGTGTCTGTGTGTGTCTGTGTGTGTGTGTGAACACAGGGGAATTCTACCTCTAAGCTACTTTTATCTTTTATCTTTTGTTATTGAAACAGGGTCTCACTAGGTTACTGAGTTCATTTTATTTTATTTTTATTATTTTATTTTATTATTTCTTCGCAGTACTGGAGATTGAATCTAGGGGCATTCTACCTCCGAGCTACACCCCCAGCCCTATTTTTTATTCTTTATTTTGAAACAGGGTCTCATTAAGTTGCAGAGGGCCTCACTAAGTAGCCTCCTGTCTCAGCCTCCCAAGTACTGGGATTACAAGTGTGTGCCACCACACCCGGGTTCCCCGTTTTTTATTTTGAAACAGGGCCTCACTAAGTAGCTAAGGCCGGCTGGGAACCTGTGATCTTCCTGTCTCAGCCTCCCAAGTAGCAGGATTGCAAGTGTGCACCACCATGCCTGGCTCATATATTTTTTTAAATATACTTTTATTGGTGGATTGTAGTCTCACATCATAATGTATTTCAAAGTGATGGGGCTACATGCATACGGTACTTGGTGAGCTTCCCTTCAATGCTCTCCACAGTCCCTCTCCTTTCCCATACATGATAAAAAGATTGGCATTGAACATTTCAGTAATGTATATATCATCACGGAAGTATTTCCTTTGTTAAACCTTCCCCAAACACACACACAGCCTCCCTAAGACCCCCTACATGAGTCCACTGGGGTTTCTCCTTCTTTATCTAAATTTCCTCTTGTATCATGACGACTCCGTAGCTTCCACATATGAGAGAAAACATGAGCCTTCACTTTCTGTGGCTGGCTAATCTCATTTAACACAATGTTCTACAGTTCTATCCATTTTTCTGCAAACGACACCATTTTGTTCTTCTTTGTTGCTGAATCAAATTCCATTGTGTGTATACTCCATAATAGGCTTGAAATTTCAAGCCTAAAGATCTCGATATATTTGCAAAGGAACTCACTGGGCTGGAAGAATGGGGAGGGGTTTGGTTTCGAGCATAGTTATTTGACACTTAAGATATCAGAGATGAAAGAAGGGCAGATTCCAGGCAGTATGTTGCTGAGCTAGAGAGAAGGTGAAATTCATTGGTTGGAGGAGGCCCTGGAACTATGTGACCAGGAATTCCAGTTATTAACAACTGAACAACAGGATGATTCATGTATCTTTTGATGCATGGCCCTGACTCAGCTAACCTGGTTTTTAACTCAGTCACTCATTACAGAGTAGACAGGAAACCATGGATAGAAAATAGTGACAGGGAAAGAAATATGAAGATACAAACGTGCACACATACATACACACACACACGTGCACGATCACATGCACACACACAAAATAACCCCTTAGACTAGTTCTTGCCCTAAATATACTAATACTTTGGATGATGCCACAAAAGGTGCATTTATCACACTTAAGAATGCCAAGGAGAAAGCGATAGCAAATTCATAGAATGATAGGAGCAACACTCATATCTCAATGTGTCAGAATTGTAAGCTAGATATACCTAGATGAAATGACACAAATAAATGTAAAATCCTACCCTGGGGTCCAAATGCAGTTGTCATAACTACAGAGTAGAAAATAGGGAACTTGGAACGAGCTCATGTGGATATACTTAGGGAGATGGAATAGGCAATGATACGAGGCCATATGAACGACGTGACGAGGTTGATGATAGTCAAGCTAATTCTCTCAGATGTGTGTTAGAAATAATACAATACTTAACCAACAACAAATGTTGGCCAGGGTATGGAGAAGTGGGAACCTTCATACACTGTAGGTGGGATTGCAGATCAGTCTAACCACTTTGGAAAACAGTATGGAGGATCCTCAGACGAATGAGAATGAACCTACCATATGATCCAGCAATACCACTTCTGGGTATCTATGTTTATAACTGCACAATTCACAATTGCCAAATTATAGAACCAGCCAAGATGTCCATCAACAGATGAATGGACTATAAAACCATGGGATATGTACACAATGGAATTTTATTCAGCCATAAAGGAGAACAAAATTATGTCATTTTCAGGGAAATGGATGGAACTGGAAAACATTATGTTAAATGAGATTAGTCAGTCACAAAAAAATAAAAAATCAGATGTTCTTCCTAATATATGGAAGCTAGAAGAAAGTAGGTCATAAGAGAGACTCTAGACGAAGAAGGAGAAACCAAAGAAGCAAAGAAGGTGACTTAACTGAAGGTGATGGTGGGTGAGGGACACCCTAATGCACATGATGTACTTTCACAATCATATCAAAGTAAATCACTAAACTGAACTTGAAAAGGAGGGAGTGGGGGGGACGGAATTGGGCAAGGGTTAAATGAGAGATGTGTGCATGTATGTCTTTACCAGCTCGTACCTAACAAAGATGTATCATTGCAATGCATCAATAATAATAAAAAGAAATAAGAGAATATTTAAATTGAAGAAGATGGTAGAGTTATCTATATCAGCCAGGCCTCCCTCAGAATGTCAGGTTCATCTGTCCCTGGGAGACAAAAGAAACAGAATACACACAGAGGAGAGTAAAGAATGAGGAGGAGGTCCAACAATCTGTCCTTGAGAAGTGGTTGAGGAACAGAAGGTGTTGAAATAAAGTGACTCACACAGATGTGTGAATCAGGGCTCGAATTCTAAACCATCATATGGGTCACTGAATGTCCACAGACAGGTTAGAGCCACCCTGTCCAGCTCAACCCTGACTTGAAATGTGGCCAGTTCAAAATCAGGTATGCTACAAGTATATATTATATATCAGAATTGAATATAAGAAATGTAAAACCATAAATAAAACATGTAACTAAAATTACTACCCAGTGTGGTGGTGCATGCTTGTAATCACAGTACTCAGTAGGCTGAGAGAGAAGGGTTGCAGGTTCAAGGACAGTCTCAGCAACTTAGTGAGGCCCTCAGCAACTTAGTGAGACCCTGTTTCAAAATTTTAAAAAAACATAAAAAATAGGGCTGGGCATATATGTCAGAGATGGAATGCCCCTGGGTTCAATCTTCAGTACCACAAAAATAAATAAATTAACTGATTAATTTGAAAAATTACTTTCACCTATTTCTTTTTACTATTTTTTTTTTTGTGGTAATGGGAATTGAACTCAGGGGCATTCTACCTCTGAGCTACACCCCCAGTCCTATTTTTTTATTTTGAAACAGGGTCTCACTAAGTTGTGGAGGGCCTCACTAAGTAGCTGAGGCTGGTGGTGAAACTGCAATCCTCCTGTCTCAGCCTCCTGAGTACTGGGATTACAAGCGTGCGCCACCAGGACTGGCTTCAGCTACTATTGATTGTGTGTTTACATCTTTCCACTTTCTTTGATGCATTACGTCATCTGATCGTCACAGGCATCTGTCAAGACATTATTGCTATTCCTATATGGCCAAGGCACTAACTAGGTTTTAAATGTGCTTGTGTAAGCTTCGGAGTGCTATTCAATCTTTGTAAGCCACAGCAAGGCAGCATAATAATACCAATCAGCATAGCACACCCAGTCACCAATCAGCATAGCACACTCAGTCACGGTATAAGTTGTCCTGAGGATTAAGGAAAATAATGTAAGCAAAGTTCTGTAGGAGCAGCAAATTTGTAATGGGCAGGGAACACATGCTAGAATTCTTTCTCTGCTAAACAATTCCACTATAAACCTTAGATAGTCTCTAAATCCAGCCCAATGCAGATCCACAGTGCCCCCTCCTCCATCTTCCCAGTTGGAAGTAATGAATGATATGGCCCTTCATCTGATAATCCCTCATTACTTTTATCATTTCCATCTCACTCTGAGGTCACATGCAAGCATATCTTATCCCCCATTTTAAACTGAAGAGATCGAGGGAAAACTCGGTATCAGAGGCACATGCTAGCATGGGGCAGAAGGTAGATAATTAACAAACACCAGCAGAGTTAATAACGATGGCAATTATTCATTGGAAGCGTACTGGTACCAAGCACACTGCAGGAGGTTGAAGCTCTTTACACGAACATTATCTAACTTACTTCTCAGTACTTGAAAGGTCGGTATTAATTTTACCCATTTTATAGATAATAGACACTGAGTCTTAAAGGGGTTGAGTGGCTACCCAAGCCCATGCCAATCTTCAACGCCAGAGCTAGGACTTGAACTTGGATGGCTGGCTGGCTCTGAAGCCCATGATCTGAATCATTGCAAAAGAAAGAAAAAAAAATAGATGGATGGATGAAATGAATGATGAACAGAGGCACAATATCTGTAACCTTGGAATCCAATGTCAAGATCTCCTTTTGAGCTTGGCATTTCCTTATAGATATTAAGACCCCTAGTTCCAAACCCCTTCTTCCCCCAGCAAATACCTGGAGAGCAGAGAGGGGAAAAAAAGAGCACATTTCACCATTTTAAAGATTCATAATGAGCTAAAAGGCCAAGTCAAAATCAATTTATTATTCACCAAAGTCTCAGGTCCCTGCCTGTTTTGTTCTCCTGAATAAAACATCCCTTCTCAAGTGCAGAAGCTGCCAGCAGCTGGGAAGAAAACGGGGAGCAAGCAGTACATATTTACATAATTAGAAAGAGGGAAAAAAACATCCAAGCAGGTTTTCTTTGTAACGTTTATGTTTATCTGAGTCTCCAGCTCAGGAAAAAATGTTTACCTAGTGTAGAAAGCATGTGTATTTTTCATCTGATAGCATGGATTTTATGATCGAGGATTTCTTTTTCTTCCTTTGGAATGGTAAGACAAGAATTTAGCAGCCACTCCACGGCACCCTCGCTCCTTGGTAAAACATGGGGTTCTCTAGCAAGTCAACTGCCAGCCCCAAGTCAGGGGCAGTCCAACTGTATCCCTGGCATAGGTTGGCACCAAGCCTTGTGGCTTGAAGGTGACAGTGATTATAATTTATTACCTGCATTGATTTACAGAATGTGTCTCCTTGTACAAACAAGCAGACATTTTTCAATCGTGCAACCCAATGGATAATTTGTTTTGCATAGAAACCAAACTTTTAAAATTAATTGAGGTGGAATTCACAGATATGCATTATGCATGTACAAATAATACATCCTTGAGGGGGAAAAAAGTCCCAGGCGGGTTCTATTTAACTTTAAAACTGTTTTATTAATGCATTTTCAAGGAAAGAGCTTAAATCAATGACCTTACTCCTTCTAAATCCAGAGCAGTCAGGCAAAACAGAATCCAGGCTGCTTGCTTTATTTCCCACCCCCTCTCTGAAAGCTATGGCATTTCATTTTCCAACAGAGGCCTTTTTATTCATAATGTCATATTTTAATCCAATCAATGTACATTAGCTACAAGTAATGCAAATGCCATTGCTACTCTTTCTTAGGACCATTTTTTTAATTCGCTAAAACTCAGTTCATCACAATCTTTCCACCTCAGATTAATAAGCACTGGACAGTTTTCCTATATTTCCCTTTCCTCCTCGGTGGAGTATTATTGAACAAAGCTTTAGGACATTTCAGGGCAAGAAGTGAGACAGATTCTTCTCACATCCTCGCAAGTACTTGGAAGCGCTAACCTTTTCACCCTTGACCCAATGCTTCCCTTCAATATTCTTACTGGAGCCAAGCAGAACTGGTTCCAGGTGGCCCTTACTCTCCAAGTCCCCTGCCTCTGTATATGTCATTTCTCCAACTTTCATACCCTTTCTGCATAACCAAATTCTGCCTGTAATTAAAGACTCAATCAAGAGGCCCTCTACCAAAAATTTTTCCTGGACTCCACTCTTATCTTGTCCAGGTTAGATGGGACTCTTTTATTCTCTAACGGCTCAAAATGCTTTATTTGCATTTCCCTTGGGGATCTGGAAAGAGTTTACTTTGAATCCTATCTATTAATGTCTTGATAGTGTCTCCCCATGTAGATTGTAAGTTCCTAGAATGTAAGAACGAATAAATAACATCTTTGGATCCCCCATATTAGTAAGATGCTTGCACAGAGCTATCATTAAATTTCTAGGGAAAAGAAGAGAAAGGAAGAAAGAACTAAAGAAGCAATATAGGGAGGGACAGGAGAATGAGAAAAAGAAAAGAAAGAGGGAGCAGAGAAAAAGGAGGAAACAAGTGAGAGAGGGAAGAAGTAGATGGAAGGAAGGAATAGTAGCTCCATCTACTCCCCGCTCAGCTGCAGAATCTATTCCCCTAACCTCCATCCTCTGTTTCCAGGATCTGCAAGGACAGTGGCCCTCAAATTCAGGGTGCAAAAGGGGATCTTAAGAAAATACTGATTGTTTGCAACTAGATTCCCATTCTCGCATTAATCCCAAGAGAATCTGATTTCATAGGATTAGTAGGAACCTCAGGAAGAATTCTGCATCTCCCACAGATTTCCAGTTAATTCTGAGATAGGTGTTGGTGATGGGGAGTTTTTGTTTTGTTTTGTTTTATGAAACAGTGGCCTTGGGCTACTTCCAGGTTCTGCCCTCCGAAAGTTGTCTCTCTTCATTGACTACCCCTGTTTACCACACCAGACAAGGGATCTATAACCTGATTCAACCTGCAGGATTTAGCTGAGTTATACTAGGAATTGTTCCTAACCAGCATAATGCCCCTCCCCCAAATCTCTGAGTTTATATTTTCTGGCTTATTGTTTTATATGGCATTATTTTCATTTTATTATCTCAGAGTCTTGTCCTGTGTCTCGACCAGGGACTTTGTCTCCTCCTTGATACCCTTTTATGTAGTTGATACTTGGCTGATTTTTAGCTTCCTTAAATCAGCTTCAATACTCATGTTCTTCTGTCCACTCTGTGCTACCAGTTACATTCTGCGTGTTTGGACACAGACATACCTTCCCCATCCTGTTTTCATATCAAGACCATCTCCAGTCATCTCAACTGTGGATATCCATGCCCAGATACTCCTAGATGAGTATGTGTTATAGCTCCCTTACCTATATATTGCTCCAAGTGTCGGGAAATAACAAAGGTTAGGGTGGAGCAGACTACTGGGCTCTTCATCAAGAGCCTGGGTTCCAATCACAAGTCTGTGCTTTGTCCAAGAGGTCAACGTCATTCACTCATTGCATGAGAACAATAATCATTTTATGCAAAAAATTTTAAAAATGTAACAATGAGGACTTTGGAGTATAAAGAGCTGGATCCCAAACCCAGTCCTACCACTTAACCAGCTATTGGACATGGGCAAGTTAGTTAACCTCTAAGTCTTGGTTTTGCTAACTGTAGACTGAGTCCATTGATATCTACACCTACATGGAGAAGAGGTTGTAGGATGAGATAAGACGAGGAGTGTGGAGAGGACAGCAGAGTGTCTAGTGCATCAAGAGCCTTCTCTCTACAATTGATTAATTATGTGACATAGCTGCTGTCATCATCTTCATCATCATTGTCGCCATCATCATCTTTTCTACTAGGGACATACTATGCTTACTCGTTTATTGTATCCCAGCCAGAATTTCAGCTCTTAGATCTAAGGAGAGACAAGTGTGGTATAAGATCTAAAGTTAAGGTTCAATATCACATACTCTCTTGCTACCTGGTAAAACCTGAACCCTCAAGTAGCCTAACCAGAAGTTCCCCTCCCCATTCTGCTCCCACAGTGTCCCCAAGTCAAATTGGCCCCCACCCCCAAAAGGCACCATTCCCGCTTATTCCTACGTAGTTAATTTAGTTTATCAGGAGCCCACAGAATTATTCAAACCAGCAGTCACAGCTTTATAGGGAAATCAAGAGATACCCTAAGCTTTTAATACTACAAAGCCCCCATGTCCTGCAACCCCCGGTTGTCCACTCTACTCCTGAGTATATCCCCTGTATGGTAGGCAGTGTCCTTCCCCAGCCTGTGAATATATATGTGACTACTAAATTAGTGTGGACCGCATCCGTCTAGTGTCATGCTACTACGTGCATGGCCAACCCCATGGCCCTAGGATGGGGCTCCTTCCCTCACCTATGAGACAAGTAACACAACAGACCTGATCCTACCATTCAGGCTGAAGGAACAAATGTTTGAATAAATGGGCCTTTAAATCCACTGGGATGCATGGTAAATGGAAAAGAAGAAAATGCTATGTGAGTAAGCAAGAGAAGTAAGGAACTCCAGGTGGAGGGTGCAGGGCAATTGATTTCACAGATAAAAAGGGCATTTGGTTCAACTGGGAAACTTCTTATGAAACCTCACCAACAGATGATTGACATGTAGCAGCGTGCTGAAGTCTCCAACTCTGCTCACATCCAAGATTCCTCTAGTGAAAGGCATCTGCTGATTCCAGATCCAAGCCTCACACCCTCTGCACTTGAGGTAGGGCTCTGTAGCCCAGAACCACCCATGTTCACTATTACTCTGCTCTGTCTTCACAGTTCAGAGCTTCCTTTTAAGCCACTTACATTTTACATTCTGTTGTTGGGTGTCTCTTTGCTATAATAGAGAAGCTGCCAACACCTGCTCCTGTCTTCTACTTGTTCCTTTCCCACACAAAACGTGCTCAAATTTGGTCTGGAGTACTAAGCCCTGAGATCAACACCCAAGGCTGGAACTTTGCCAAAGTAGAGATAAATGCTAAGCACTTTGCTACATTTCCCATCTCATACAAATCTCTCTCTCTCTCTCTCTCTCTCTCTCTCTCTCTCTCTCTCTCTCTCTCTCCACACACACTAAATTTATTGCACATTTTAATTCAATATAACGACAATTTGAAACACAAACAAATTTCAAATACAATTTGAAAACTCCCTTTGCTCCAGGTGCTATGGTAAGAATTTTATATCCACATTATTTTAGGTAACTGATCCAAGAACTCCTAGCTCAGCAAAAATCAGTACCAAAAAAAAAAAAAAAAAAGATAGTAAAATCTCAAAACTGGCATACAAAGCTAAGCATTTGATGCCAGGTTTACATGACTCTGAGTCCATGCTCAGTACCTCTTTGCTGTTTGGATATAATGTTTATTGACCCCAATAGGAGCAGTGAGGTCAAATTGGCAACTGGGTATTTTCAAAGTTTAAGCCAAAACTACATGTTCTCATTTTGTGGGATAGATCCCAAGGGCATTCTACCTCTAGGCTATGTCCCCAGACCTATTTTTTATCACTGTTATTATTATCATTATTATTTATTTTGAAATAGGATTTCACTAAGTTGCTGAGGGCCTTCCTAGGTTACTGAGGCTGGCCTCAAAACTGCAATCCTGCTGTCTCAGGCTCTCAAGAACTGGGATTAAAGGCATGTGTCATGTACCCAGCTATAAGCCAGTTGATTAGAAACATGTTAGGAACACATACTACCATATCTTTGTTTGCATAAATGCAAGCTTGTTTTGTTTTCTTCCAAACTAGATGATATATTTACTCCCATATCCTTGCTTCAATGGAATGGCCTTCTAACTAGATGAAACATAAGGATTCAGGGCTGGTGGACCTGCTGCTAAATATCTTTCTAAACATCTGCAACTGGGTTTTCAGCTTCTGCAACACTGCAGGTTAGTTCTATGAGAATCTGGATTAATATTTCTTCTGTGATCACCACAGAGAAGAGGTAACCTAAAGAATACTTAAAGACCAAAAAATGTCTTGTATTTTCTTAGTTGAGATTCTGAGTGGTCTTGTGGATTTGGTTATGATTTTTTTCCAGAGACCCAATTATCATAAATCTTACAACTCAGCCGTGCTCATTTGCAATAGCCAACAAGATGATTGTGGAAAAAGCTACCCAGAAGGCCATGCAGTGTTTGAAGTGGAAACTTGGAAATAGCATTCCCTCCTAGACTATGCTAGGTCCTGATGTTAAACACTTTCCTTTTGTGCTATCAGAGAGAAGACTCCAACAATACTCTAAGAAATGGGATTGAATTTTCTACCTTTCTGAGTACTGTGGAAAGATGAAGAAGTTTATTTTAGGCAATCATATTTTTTGTCTGGAAGTAGTTTATCAGCTTAAGAAAAATACTGTTAATAAATTTGTCCTGAACGATACTTGGGCTTGTGTCTCTCTCGGTGGTCAACTCTGTTTTTTTTTGTTGTTGTTGTTGTGTTTTGTTTTTTCCCCCTGGGGCAAGTACACTATCTTGGTGAACAGGCATGAATTTCCAATAGGTTAGGTGTTGAATCTAATGTCAGTTTTAATAAAGCAGCTGAATTTTAGATGGAAGGTTGTTTTATTGAGAAATCTCAGTGTAGAAGAAATCATTATTTCTTTAATCAATTACTCACTGAATCATAAAGTGTTGAAATTTATATGGAAGTAAAAGAGCATCCAGGCTAGGAGAAGATAACCTGGGGTCTACAGCACTCTACCTAGTGGCTAGGGGGAACCTGTGGCAGCTTCATTAGTAAGCAGGGATTATACAGAGATTCATTTATGTTCATGTGTAAGCATTGATTGCAATAGCTTTTCCTCTAGAGAGTTGAAAGCATGCATCAATATTTTCAAAGGGCTCAAAATGTTTAAGAACCACTGATTCCGATCAATATTTATTTATATCTGAGCACATACTAGTACCCCAGGAGTTCAAGTGACTTCTTAAGGTCACAAGGACAGGTAGAAAAATGGGAAATGCTAGACACCAGGTCTTCTAATTCCTAGGCCAGTGTTACGAAACTTCATCTAAGCTATCAACAACAATAGGATTGCTTCTCTGGATACTGTGTGTGTGTGTCTCTGTGTGTGTGTGTGTGTGTGTGTGTGTGTGTGTGTGTGTTACTAGGGATTGAATCCAGGAGCATTCTACCTTCAAGTTATAATTCCAACCCTTTTTATTTTTTGCTTGGAGACTGAGTCTCCCTGGGTTGCTGAGAGTCTCACTAAGTTGCTAAGGCTGACCTTGAACATGCAATCTTGCTATCTTAGCCTCCCAAGTACTGAGGTTACAGGTGTGGGCCATCAACGTCTGGCCTCTGGCTACTTTTGAATTGTAGCCTATAGTAAAGGTGTGAGAAACAAGACACATAAAACATGTTGCTCAAGAGTATGAGGTTTGAACATTGAGTACATTTTTATCTCACTTTCGACTAGAGGGATGCCATAGTTTGTTTCGCCAAAAAGGAAACCTGAGACAAGCATTTGGACATGAATAGTCTCACTTGCGATTGATGCCAGGAGTCACTATAGGGGCCTAAGAGAGTAAGACAGGAAAGGGATAAAAGTCAGAAATCAATGTGTCAATTAGAAGGATAGCATTGAGCAGCCGGCATAATGGCACATCCTGGTAATTCCAGGGCTTAGAGACTCTGAGACTTTCAGTAACCTAAGAAAAAATGAAAAATTTTAAAAAAGGGCTGGGCGTATAGCTTGGAGGTAGAATATTCCTAGGTTCAATCCCAGTTACACATACACACAAAAAAGGGAGGGGGAGAAGGAGGAGGAGGAGGGGGAGGAGGAGGAGGAGGAGGAAGAAGAAGAGGAAGAGGAGGAGGAAGAGAAGGGGAAGGACTACATTCTAGGCTAATAGGGTATCATCTTGGGAACCTTATGGCTCAATTATTCCTTCAGATGAGCCAGATGTTGAGACACTTATCCTTTAACTGCTGTTCCTCTTCAGGGGTTTTCTTGGTCATAGATTAAACTGGGGCAGAGAGACACAATTCATATATGGTGATTGTCTACCAAGAACCCTCAGAGGAAGAACAGGAATTTACAGTATCTACTAAAAGGTATTTTAGAAGTGAGAGAAGACATATCTGTCAACTAAAGTATTGTTGGATCATAAAATTTTATGAAGAAAGGAGACTCGAGAAGTCATCTGCTATGACCCCTTCTTTTACAAGTCTCTTTAATGTCACATAAAGTAGTAATTTCTGCTAGTCTCCCTCCACTGCTGGAGAATATATTATATGTAGATTTAGTGTTTTCTTGTTTCAAGGTCATCCCTGTACATTACTGACTTCATTGATACGGAGTCAATATTAACTGGACTCTCCCACTGGTGGTCAACTTCTCTTTGGAATCTGTTCAAAGTCTCTTCCAAATGACAACCTGCACCAGTACATCTCCAAGACAGTCCCCAATGACCCCTGCCTCCTGCTGCCCATGCCCTTGTGCAGCTTCCTCTCAAAAAGTACGCAGCTGACTTATGTATCCAACAGGAAATTCTGGAAATGACGGACTACAGCCTCAAAGTTTCAATGTCTAAGTCACAGAAGTCACTGGAATTTTTATCTTCTCCTGGATTGCACACTCTGGGATAAACCCATTGCCATGTGTGAGGATTCTCATGAAGCTGGTGGAGAGATCAACACGATAAGGAACTGTGTCCTCCTGCCAGCAGCCACGTGAGTGAAATGGGTTATACGTGGATTGTCCACTGCTGGCCAAGCCTTCAGATGACTTTACCTGCAGCCAACATTTTGACAGCAACTTCATGAGAGACTCTGAGTCAGAAAGCCACAGCTACACTGCTTCCAGGTTCCTGACACAGACACGGCATAAGATAATTAATGCATCTTGATTGTTTTAATTTTCCTGATAATTTGTTGCATGGCAGAGATACCTAGTTCTTAGCCTTTTTGTTCTTTAAAGATGGCTACTCTCCATCTTGGGTTGTAATAAAGAGCCCACGTTACTTTCTCTTTTCCTTTGTGTGGCCTAGTTTTCTGCCTTTATGCTCTATTGTGGGAACTCTGTGTCCATATCCTTTTTAGTGTCAGTCTCCATTAACTAAATCTCTTTGGCGAAAGTGACAGAAACCCAAATGCAGCCAGTTTATGCATAAAAGGGTGGAATGGTTGTCTCATGTAATTGAATTTCCTGAATGGAAGAGAAGACCTGGCCTTAGAGACAGCTAAAGTCAGGCATTTAAATGATACCTGGGCTCCATCTCTCTTTGTGTTTTATCTTAGGTTTTTGCTTCACTTCCAAATTTGCTGTTCCCAGGAAGTTATAATCATTCATATGTAGTTTCCCCATTCAGAGTTGTATGGCCAGAAAACAAAGGAAGTCCTTCCTTGCCAGAAAGCTCTAGTTTAAAAAGTCTCAGGATGGAATTGCAACTGGTCTAGACCATTCTGTATCCCTAGACCACTGTGGGCAGAACACTTTGTCCTGCCCAGGGGAACTGTGTGTGTGCACCCTTGAGGCTAGGGGGACGTGAGGCAGAAGTTTATAACAGTTGTGGGGAAGCAGGCACCTCTAAAACAAAGGTAGCCTTTTGGACTAAGGAAACAATAGATCACTTTTTCCGTCTTTGTCAGATGATATGCCCCTGTTGTGTTTGGACTCACATAGAATGGGCAGAGATTATTTTTTCTGGTAATCAGATCCATGAAGCTTAAGTGTAAAAGCTGATAAAGGATCGAGTCTCTGGGTGGTAGTAGTAAGAAAATCTGTTCTTAAACTAGAGGGCTCACCAACACAAAGGGTAGTAGTGGGTAGAGAGGAAAGGTTGGTTAGGTAAGTACTTGGACTTCTAGGGTAGACAGGTAGGAGCCTATGCCCAAGGCCACGGTTTCTTAACCACATGTCCTGCCACACTGGGTCACACTGCTGCATAAGACAGTTTGAGAGGGTCATCTCAACCCATGGCTGACGATAGATAAACTACGACGGTTGATGATGGTTTTCTGTACTGAGCTGGACTTACATAGTCATTCCTGTGATAACAACCCCCTTGCTAGCCTGCATCCCAACAGACAGTGTGGTCTAAATAGTTGGTGAGATGGTTCCCTGAGCACACATCCCAGATTTGAATATTTAATTTGCTATTTATTAGACGTATGGTTTGAAACAGGTTGTTGAAACTTGCCATGCCTCAACTGTGCCTCACTAAATTGTGATGATGATGATAATACTATCTCATGGGGATGTTACAAATTAAATGAATTAATGTATACAAAATGCTTATAATATCAGTGCTACAATATTAATAGTTATAATTATTATTGTCCTTATCTCTGAATCCACATGAAAGGTTTGTATTTAAATCTGTCCCTATGGAAGACAGTTCATTTGAATGTGTTGCTCATTTGAATATCATCTGTCATATATCTTGGGGAGGAAGATAACTATAAAGTTGTCATTCAGTAGACTTGATTGAGATCTCTAGTAAATGAGTGGCAATATAAGTGAGCTGGAAGGATCCGTAGGACATTTTGACAGAGACTGCTTAGGGGACTGTAACATCAATCTTGCCATGTGTTAAAGTCTGTACTGAATGCATATGGATCTGTCTTCAAATAATATAGGAACAAATATGTCCCATGCTCTTCTACAATAAATGAGCATTCATCTGTGGGTTGTTGGTTTTCAATTGCAGTAGCAAATAATTTAAACCCATATTTAGGTCCCAACATATCCATCATAAAAGCTAATCTTTTCTAATGCCCATTTTTATCCAAGTACAGTGCATAATTAAATGCTAGCACGGAGAAGCACTGTATTTAGAAAAGAACAAGGCAAGATCATCGGCCATGGCTATTTATATACTCTTTCAGCTCAAGTATTTTAGACTGTGCATGCACGCTACTGGTGTTGCTTACTTTTAAAATCCTTTAAAAAACTGTATAAGTCACATCTTGAAAGATGTGGCAATTGGATCATTGCATCACATAATCACAAAGCTTTAGAAATGAAATGATGCTTAAAGATCATTTGCTACACCTACCCGGGTGTTTTTACTAAATATTTTGAAGCACTCTGTTCTAACTCACAGAAAGACTCACAGAAGCAGAGACACTATTTCCCAGACAATCACTATAGCGGTGAAGCTTGGAATGAACATCAGAGTTCTTCCACCGTGATCTCAGCAGCCCCTTCAAATAAATAAGAATTAGCATAAAAACAGAAATCTGTTTACCCTGCCCTAACGGTGGCTAGCTAAATAAGACCCAGGATACCCAATTTCCAACTGTATCTGATTATACTATTCAAATCCCTCAGTTACAAATTATTTGAACCATATTTGTCCATTTCTACACTATTCTGAGGATTATGCCATGAAGACTCTGTCTATCTCAGTGAATATGCTAGTGAAAACCTTTTTTGGGCACCTGAGAATTTAATAAGTTCCCATAGTGCAAATTACCTTTTTGGGGGGGGGGGTACTCGGGATTGAACTCAGTGTCATTCTACCTTCAAGTTATACCCCAGCACCCCCCAATGCCACTTTTTTATTAACAGAATCTTGCTAAATTGCTGTGGGGTCTTGCTGAGTTCCTAAGGCTGTCCTCAAACTTATGATCCTCCTGTCTCAGACTCTGACGTACTGGGAATACAGGCATGTGCCACCATGCCTGGCTGCAAATTACCTTTTTTCCAGTAAGGCATAATTCACATACCATACAATGAATACTTTTAACATACACAACTCAATGGATTTGAGTTTATCCACAAAGTTATACAAAATCACCACTGTCTAGTTTGAAAACACTTTTATTACCCTCAAAAGAAATCACATCCTCCTTAGTGGTCACTCTCTTATCCTTCTCGCTCCCTCCCGACTTCAGCTCCTGGGAAATACTAACCTATTTTTTGTCTCCATGAACTTCTGTTCTGAATATTTTATATAAAGTAAAATCATGCAACATGTAACCTCCTTCCTCTGTCTGGCTTCTTTCACTTAGCATGTTTTCAAAGTTCACCCCTATTGTTGCATATACCAGTGCTTCTTTGTGGATGAATAATATTCTATTATATGATAAGTTACATTTTGTTTATCTATTCAATATTTGATGGACATTGAGTTGTTTATACTTTTGGGTATTATGAAATAATGCTGCTGGCCAGGTGTGGTGGCGCACGCTTGTAATCCTAGTACCTGAGAGTCTGAGACAGGAGGATCGCAGGTTTGTGGCCAGCTTTAGCTATTTAGTGAGGCCCTCTGCAACTTAGTGAGACCCTGCCTCAAAATAAAGAATAAAAAATAGGGCGGGGGTGTAGCTTGGAGGAAAAATGCCCCTGGGTTCTACCCCCAGTAATGCAAAAAAATATAAAAGAAAATAAAACAATGTTACCCCCAACATTCATGTACAAATTTTTATATGACCTGTATTTTTTTATTCTTTTAGGTATGTCTTTAGAAGTGAAATGACTCAATCATATAGTAAGTTTTAAATTTCGAGAAACTTTAAAGTTTATGGTTAAAATTTTGTGTTTAGATTTTGAGGAACACCCACTTTGTTCTACAAAGTGACTATACAATTTCACATTCACGCCAACCATGTCTGAAGATTCCAATTTCTCCCCATCCCCACCAACATTTGGATTACCTCTCTTTTTTGTTATACCTGTCTTAGTAGGTATGACTGTTAACTCATTTTGGTTTTGATTTGCATTTAACCAATAACTAATGTGTTGAGTATCACATATTTATTGCCCATTTGTATATCTTCTTTGGAGAACCATGTATTTAAATCCTTTGCTTATTTAAATGTTTTATTGTTGATTTATAACAGTTCTATTATTTGTGATTATTTGCCCCTTATCAGATGTATGATCTGCAAATATGCAAATACTATCTTCCCTTTTCTAGGATGCCTGTTCTCTTTCTTGATTGTTCTTGATGTACAGAAGGTTTTAATTTTGATGATGTCCCAGATATCAATTTTTTGTTACTTCTAATTTTGATGTCCTAAGAAGCCAGTGACTAATCTGTCACTAATATTTACTCCTTTGTTTTATCTAAGAGGTTTTTTTTTAATTTTTGCTCTTATATTTGTGTCTTTTGTCTGAATTTCAATACAGCTGAATTTCAATAGCATGCAAAATTTGGTTCCTGTGTAGCTCCATTACCTCTCCCCTGTTATTTACACCGTTATACATTATATACACAAAAACACAGATTTACAGATTTAACCTTGTAGAATTATCTTCTGATTTATAATAATATTACAAATAATGTACTCATGCTGCCTGTTATCTGTTATCTATGAAGTTACATGTGGATTCAAGTTACTGTCTAGTATTCTTTTATTTCAACCTGAATAATTCCACTCAGAATGCCCTGCAGAGAAGGTTGGCTGGGGATGGATTCTCTGTTTTTGTTTATCTAGAGATATCTTAATTTCTTCTTCATTTTTGAAAAAGACAGTTTTGTAGAAATATAAATTCTCGGTTGGCAGGATTTCTTTTAAGATTTGAATGTTATCTCATTGCTTTTTAGCCACCATGATTTATCATAAGAAATCAGTGGTTAACCTTACTCAGGACCTCGGAGTAAGGTTATTTCTTATGGCTTTTAAGATTCTATGGACAGGCATGGTGGAACACACATGTAATCCCAGTACTTAGAAGGCTGTGATCACAATTTTGAGGCCGGCCTCAACAATTTTGTGAGACCCTGTTTCAAAATAAAAAAATGAATAGAGCTGGTGGTGTATCTCAGAGTTAGAATGCCTCTAGGTTCAATCCCCAGTACCAAAAAAAAAAAATGATTCTGACAGTTCCATTATCATTTTATAGTTATGAGCCTCTTTGATTTTATCTTGTTTGAAGTTTCTTCAGCATCGTGGATGTGTACATTAATGGGATTTTTAAATCAAATTTGGACAATTTGAGTCAATATTTCCTCAGATTTTTTTCTCTTTCTCTCTCCTTTTCTTCTTAGAGTTATATTATGCCTATCTTGGTATATGTGAAAGGGAAAGCCGGGCGTCGTGGCGCACGCTTGTAATCCCAGCATTCGGGAGGCTGAGACCAGGGTTTGCAGCCAGCCTCAGCTACCTAGTGAGGCACTCCCCAACTTAGTGAGACTTGGTTTCAAAATAAAGAATAAAATATAGGGCTGGGGGTATAGCTCAGAGGTAGAATGCCCCTGAGTTCAATCCCCAGTACCGCAAAAAAAAATAAAAAAAGGGAAGAAATGTTTGGATATATTGCTCATTTACCCACAACCTATAACAAGAAATATTTGAAGTCTCCATTTTTTGCACTTGTAGAATCACGAGGCTGAATCAGGCAATCCCATAGTGTCTTCCAGCCTCTACCCCCGCCCCCCGAGCTTGGCATCTCGCAATGCACCCTATTACCAATTAGAAAGAAAACTGCTTAAACTTCAGGAAGCAAAATTGATTTCAAATGCTACACAATGAAAGAATAAATACGAAACCCCAGGATACCACTTTAACAGAATCTTTTTTTGTGCCCATAATGGTACTTTAATGTTTTTTTGCCAGGCACGTTTTCAGGCTTATAGCATTATAATAAAACATATCATCTTTCATCTGGTTAACCAACTTATGGCTATTGTACTCTAAACTGCCTTCAGATGCCACTAGGATTAAATTTACCAAGGTCTTTATTTTTACTTTGTTTACTTTAAATGGAATATGTTGTGAATCAAATATACCAAGTGACAAGGAAATTTGAGGTTGTTTTGTTTTTATATGGGTTCCATAGTAAACTTGGATATTTCTCTGGCTTTCAGCAGCTTTGACTCTGATTCATAAGACCACTTCAGAGTTATAAACTTTATAGAACTCTTAAATCAGAAAAAAAACATATAGTAAAGGGAAAATCAACAAATGGCAAGAAAATTAATTTCTACCTCTGAAATAGAAGAAAGAGTACTTACAGAATGTTGATTTTTCTAGATCTGGATAATAAAGTCTGGGCTCTTAACATAAAGGCCAGATGAGTAATTCAAGTGAATGATACATGTATATTTTTGGAAGTTATAATTTTCTAACCATCTCTCCCATGGATTGAAATTTCTCTAAGTGTATGGCACAGTGCTCATTATAAAGAAGGCAACATAGATATAGATTAAATGAGGATTTGGTTGTTACACAGTCTATCTCAAAACAAGAACTGCCCACTTCAGATTTCTACCTGAGAGCTGGAGCACACTGTCTCACAGAGCTTCTTTCCTTCAAGAGTTCTTAGACCATGTCATCTGTCCATTCAGCTTGACTGCTTATTTTTTATTCAGTTGTTTTTTAAGTTTTTTATATGTTCCAGATATTAGTCCTCTGTCAGAAGAATATCTGGTGAGGATTTTCTCCCATTCTGTAGGCTTTGTATTGAGACTCTGTTTCCTTTGCTATGTGGATGCTTTTTAGCTTGATATCATCCTGGTTATTGGCTTTCAGTTTTATTTTTTGAACTTTGGGTATCGTTTTGAGGAAATCTCTATCAGGACCTATATGTTGAAGAGTTGGTCCTATGTTTTCTTCTAGCAATGACTAAGTTTCCAAGTTTCTGGTTTAATGTTTAGGTCTTTGAACCATCCTGAATTGACTTTTGTGCAAGATAAGAGACAAGAGACTAATTTTACTGTTCTACATATGGATATCCAGTTTTCCCAACATTGTGGAAAAGGCTGTCTTTTTTCTGGCATATGTTTTTAGTACCTTTGTCTAAGATCAACTGGCTATATGCATGAGGATTTGTTTCTATATCTTCTATTCTATTCCATTGGTTTCAAAAGATGAAATACAAATGGCCAGTAAGTATATGAAAAATATGTTCAATATTATTAGCAATGAGAAAAATGCAAATCAAAACAACAATGAGGTTTCATCTAGCTCCAGTTAAAATGGCAATCATCAAGAATACAAACAATAATAAATACTGGTGAGGATGTATGTAAAAAGGACTTGTTCTATGCTTTTGGGGGAATTGTAAATTAGTACAACCACTAAGGAGATCTGTATGGAGGTCCTTTAAAAGACTAGTAATGAAACCTCCATATGATCTAACTATACCACTCCTGGATATCTTTCCAAAGAAATTAAAGTCAGAATACTATAGTGATACATGCATACCCATGTTTATTACAGCACAATTCACAGTACCAAATTATGGAACCGACCTAGGCATCCATCCACAAGTGAATGGGTAAAGAAGATGTGGTATATACACACAATGGAGTTCAATTCAGCCTTAAAGAAGAACAAAATTTGGTTGTTTGTAGTAAAATGGATGGAACTAGAGAGTATTATGTTAAGTGAGATGATCCTGGCTCTGAAAGCCAGAGGTCTTTTGTTTATTCTCAGATGTGGATGAGGAAGAAGAGCAGTAGAATAGTGAAAGGGAAGTGGAGGAGGGAGATGGAAAGGAAGAAAAAAAGAAGATTGGAGAAAAATAGACCAAGTAATAGTGTGTCAACATATGAAGGTACCACTACCCATCTTACCAAACATGTACGGGGAGGGAGGCGGGCGCAGGGTGGGATGGGGGAGTGAATAAGAGCAAGTGACGGGTGCCTGTCTATTTGCATCACCTTGAACCCCACTGTGATATACAATTACAATGGACCAATAACAGTATTTTTTAAAGTGCATATGTTTTGTACAATTTTCTATATTGGAGGTAGAGTACTAAGGACTGCAGTCAGGTTCTGGTTGAAAGGTGGGCAGACTTGCACAGGGCCTGGTATTCAATGATGGGGTTGATTTTCTCAGGACAATATCAACCTAAGACAGGGCTCATTGAATGACTCATCGAGACCCCATGACAGGTAAGATTATGCACCTGGTAGGAAACGACCTAAGACAGGCACAGTCCTTTGTGCATTTTAAAATAAAAATGGGGGAGTTGAGGGAGCTCAGCTGGGCCCCTTCCCCCTGGCAGTTGCTATCTGCATATATGAGTAATTATACTGACTCTTCTGCTATGGCTACTTTGGCGTCTTGAAGTCTGGAGATTGCTCCTAGGATGTGTAGATGAAAGACCCTCCTACTTCTTAGAAGGTAAATATATGACTCTAAAGGTTTATGGTTTTATGACTCTAGAAAGTTTGCTTAAGCAGGCTCTGTTAGGAATGTGGGCTATACGTGGAAAACGAAGAAATGTTGCTAATTGTGCTCTGACAATGATTGATAAGTTGTAAATGTATATGTAACCCTGTTGTACTCAAGAAATGTATAAAAAAATCCATGCTGAATAATAAAAAAAAGAAAAAAACGGGCAGAGCAGGGCAGCACCTGATATAAGATGATATTTTAATAATTATTTACACATGTTTTAATACCCAGTCTCCTGAACTGAGGACTTTTTGGAAGATTTTTGTGCTACTCTAAACCAGGGTTTCTCCACCTTGGAACTATTAAGCTTTGGGGTTGGATAATTCCTTGCCATGGGAGTGGGGCTGTCTCCTGCCTGGGAAGGATGTTTAGCAGCATCCCAGGTCTCTAGAGGTTTACTGGTTTCTAGTTGCAAGTTTCTGCCACAGGTCCAATACCCTACAATGTTTCCAGATAATTCCAAATGTCTTGAGGGGTCAAAATCACCCCTGTTGCACTGTTGCAAGTTAATGAGGGTAAACCAAATAATGCATGTTGGCAGAATGGATTGGGGTCATGAGTCCCCAGTTTATTGATGAGGTCATTCAAGCCCAGAGCTTGGCCAGTATTGTGCTATTTCTCAGTGGTAGAGTTCAATGGAACACCTGGGCTTCGTCTTATTTTTGGCCAGGTATCAGTGTACTGCCCTGGATGTACTGACTCCCACTCCTTAGAAAATATCTCTTGCTTTTTATTATGTAAATAGGTTCTGATTCCTTCATGAGCTGAAGAAAATTATTCATAGAGGGGCCTGAGCCATGTTGGTGTGTGTGGATAGCTCCTGCCAGAGCACCCAGGCACTTCAGTTTCTCCCTGCTGGGCATCAGAAACCCCCAGTGACAGATGGCAGCATGAGGATTATAGTTTTCTCCAGGAATGAGAGGGGCCAAGGCTTGTGAATAAATGCAACCGCCAATTAGACTTCCTCAACACTCTATTTAATTTAGACTCCTTAAAACAAACAAGGATTGTTTTATTTTAAATATCTGATTTTTCTTTAAGGCCATCACCCTTTAAACTATGTTTTGCTTTTGATCCTAAGGCAACCGACTGGTAAGACTTGACGATGAAAAAGATCGTATTTGACAGCACCATATCTCTTTGACAGAGAGAGACAGCCTGAGAATGCAGAAAACCCCCAATATTGCACATACATTTCCAAATATTTCTGACAGTTTATTCCAGCTTGCACATGCGCAATCACATACATGTGCGTGCACGTGCACACACACACACACACACACACACACACACACACACACACCTGTACTAACCACTGATTAGGGTACAAGGTCATAATTATTTTATTCAACTTTGTATCCTTAACATAAAGAACTATACCTGGCAATATCTGGCATTATAGCTTCTTTTTTCTCTTTCTTTCTTTCTTTCTTTCTTTCTTTCTTTCTTTCTCTCTCTCTCTCTCTCTCTCTCTCTCTCTCTCTCTCTCTCTCTCTCTCTCTCTCTCTTTCTTTCTGTTGTTTAAGTGGTACTGGGAGTTGAACTAGGGGCATTCTACCTCTGAGCTATATCCCCAGTCTTTTTCTATTCTTTGGTTTTAAAACAGGGTCCTGCTAAGTTGCTGAGATTCTTGCTAAGTTGCTGAGGCTGTCTTTGAACCTGTGATCCTCCTGTCTCAACTTCCCAAGTACTGAGATTATAGGCATCCACCATCATTCATCTCTTCTGTTTCCTTAACCTCTTCTTTCTAAGGTCTAGCCATTGGTTCTAGGCCTGGTAGACAATGTACAGAGGGACCTCTACATCTTTTCCAATTACTGGAAGGGCGGTTCCATTGTTCCCTCACGTCTTGCTTTTTATAGCCAGAACATCCTTTTCTTTCTTCTGTGACATGTTTTCAGGCCCCTAAAACACAGAGATCATCCTGCTCGAGCTTTTCAACCATTTATTTGTTTTCATTTAAGTTCTGTGGCAGAGACATCCAGGTGCCCTCTCCATCCCTTTATCAGCTCTTAAATAATGTTAGCACACGTCCCCCAGCTATAGGCTACATTCCTCAGCCCTTCTGTGTCACCTATGACTGTGTTGCCATTCTGAACAATGAAATATGAACGAAAACATAATTTCTTTCTTTTTTTTGTGTGGTACTGGGGATTGGACCCAGGGTTATTATACCTCCAAGCTACACCCCAGCCCTTTTTTAAAGTGTTTTTGTTTTGAAACAGGGTGTCACTAGGTTGCTGAGAGTCTTGCTATGTTGCTAAGTATGTCCTCGAACTTGCAATCCTCCTCCCTCAGCCTCCCAAGTATTGGGATTACAAGTATGCACTACTGCACCCATCTGAATGTATAATTTCTAAGTCACAATCCTAAAAGGAGCTATTCTCCTTTGCCCTGTTCATCCTGGATTGCCAGTGTTAGTGGAAAGCCATTTTAGACCATGAAAATAAGAAACCATACCTCAGGAATGGCAGGGTAATGAAGACAGAAGGAACCTGGACCCCTGGTTAATCTTACAGAATAGAGATATCCTTTCAGCGTTGGGCTGTCCGCCTTTAGACCACTCATACAATACAGAAATACAGGGACTTTATTTAAGCTATTGCTTATAACTATTTCGTACATCTAGACTTACAGTTGATTCATAAGGCAGTTCCCCACATTTAGTGAATTTCACATTCGGAAGTGAAATTCAGTATATTAATAAAAAAAAAAAAAACCTAGAATTTATGTCACTCCCTTAGTATTTGGGGAATAGATGAAGAAGATGTAAATGTTGCACTAAAGCCGGCAGTCTTATTATGCATTAGGATATCTGGAAAGATAGACCAGCTGCTCACCATGACAGCTGTTTGAAAGTGAATCCTCATTATATGTCTTCATCCCAGATCCAAGCCCCCATTTCTCTCTGCTGTGGTGCCTAATCCGCCATTTAAGGCATTTTTGTCTCCATCTAACATCTAGGTTTTCACTATGTGATAGGCAACCCTTACAAACTCATTGTATGTTTTTAACTGAAATGTCAGGCATACCACCTTGTGCTACATCATCAAGCATTTCTCTCAAGTTCGATATCCAGCCATTCATCAAATTTTGATGGACAAGTTGTACCCAAAGGGAAAATCTCTTTAATACCTCATTTATACAACTAAGTCTTTCTAAGTGCTTGCTTTCTCGATCTCCTCCCTCCCACCAACATATACAGGCACACACTGATAATCATTTCTATTAATAATTTATATTTAATAATTTTATATGAATAAATTATATTAATTTATATTTTATATGAATAAATTATATTATATTAATTTATATAAATAAGGCATGTATTTTGTGTTATTAGTTGTTTGGGGATTTTTTTTCCCCTGATCCTCTAAGCCAGAATTCAGCAAACCCATGAGCCAAATAGAGATCTTCTGATTTTTTTTTTAATAAATTTTTGGGGGAGCAAAGCCACCCCTATTTGTCTAGGTATTATCTGTCTGTAACTACTTTTGTGCTGCAATGTAGAGTTAAACAGTTGCCCCAAAGACTGTATGGCCACAAAGGTCTAGTCTTTTTTCCATTATTCTTTCCCCATTATTCTTCTTCAAAGATACCTTTGAAACTGTTTTTCTTAATGACTCTGCCCTGGGAGATTTTAATGCTACAGGCACACCATATATCTGTCCCTATATTGTACATGTGTCTCTTATTTGTACATAAAAGTTTGTACAATTCGTCATTCCCTAAAAACCAGTTTGGGCCCACTTAGAGGCAATATTAACCCTGCCCCGAGTTTCCCAGTTTCAGAATCCCGATTTGATATTTTGGGCTAAATAATTCTTTGTTGTGGGAGGCTGTACTCAGCACTTAGCCTCAACACACCAGATGCAAATAGCATTCCTTACACAATCTGTGACAACCAAAAATGTCCCCGATATTAAATGTCTCATGGTAGGAGTCAGGACCAAGGGAGACCAAGTTGTCCCCAGTTAAGGATAACTTACTCTAGAAAATATCATCAAAATAGGATCTAATTTATATTATTGTGCCATAAACTTAATACATTTTTCTTTACAATATTTGCCATGAATAGTATCGTGTCTATTTATTACAACTACATAAAAAGAGTCATAAACCACATCCTCAAATACTTTATTCTCAATTTTCCTCCAAAATTGACATTATACTCATCGGTCAAGCATCGATAGAATGCCCCTGCCTATCTTCAGTCATCTATCACATTTTTGGTTTTAAAAGCGTTCTTCAAAATCTAAGATTCAAGAATCTTATTTAATAATCTTCTCGGTGTGTTTCTTCCAAACCAGAAAAACTAAACTTTTAGAGAATAATTTTTCCATCTCTTTTCATATGTTAAGTTTCCATTCTCTATAAACAAAGGCCCTGCTACCATTTGACTTGTAGTGAAGACAAAGAAGAAATATGGACAAAATTGGCTTTCTTTGTCATTACGTTCGTGCAATCCTTTCTTAGATTGTTTTGCTCTGAAAACAGCAACAACCATGTTTTGTTGCCATTCAACCCCTTCCTGTCATGCAGGAGTCTCTTGAAAACAAAATGGCAGACAAGACATACTTAATATTTTTGAGAATGATAAGGACATACTCAAGGTGTTGTGGTACTTTCCTTCTGGTATTTTAGGAAGGAAGCTTGAAAGTAGATGAGTCCATAAAAGGGAGGATGTGCTAAGCTCATGATTTTAGTTGAATCACGTGTTTGTATAGCAAGACATTGTCTTTGGCATGTCCCTAACTCTATTCTGCACAATTTGTGGGAACTTGGTTATCACAAGGTAATAAGCCAAAGGAAAAATAAAGTGATCTTTCAGAGTTTCTTGAAAGCATAGGAACAAAGGACAAACAGAAGTGATTTCGGAACCAACTAGAAGTCATTGTCAAGTCTGAAAGGTGGTACTGTACGCTACTTAAATCAGTCTTGGTCCTTCCGGCCAATTTTTCAATCCATCTGGCAAAGCCTATGTTTAACAAGGCAACATTGGCCACATTCTCAAAACTCAGCGAATTAGAATTTATTCTTATGTTACCCTCAGCATTGAACAAAATGCCTACATTTAAAAACCCTCATTACCTTACTTTGTGATTTTTGAATAAGTCATAAAACCTCTGCTCTAGCTTCCTGAAGCCAGAAATAAATGCTTTATCAACTGCATTGTTTGGGCCTGTTTGAAAAACCAAAATTACAGTGCGAGATTTCCGCCTTGTGCTGTGGTTATATTGTTATATGGTTTGAATTTCTGTGTGGTCCTATTACTACAATTGTCTCCTATCCTGAGCCATGGCTCTGATTATTTTATTTCTTATATGGTTTCTTTGCTTTATAGAATATCATCCCTCTATCACCAGAGTAAAAGGAGCTCTGAACTCAGAGATCTGGGCTATTATTCAAGTTCTACCACTCACTGGCCATATGACTTTGAGTAAGACTTTTACCTTTTGCTGTACTTAACCCTGCATTTCCTCTCCAACACAGTAGGAATATTATTAAGTCATAACTGGAAAGATCATGGAATGATAACAGGCAGGACTGGACCCAGGGATTCAAACGATATTGTCAGAACTCTGCTACTTTCCATATCTTGACTCTAGCTTTCCTGTAGAAGGCTCTATATGTGGTGTAACCCAGCAGCTGAAGGCTTAAATTTTCCCAGGTCTAATCTTGGTAGAGAGGGAGAAAGAATATTCCATTTCATTGTTTCCAGCCTACAATCTAAAACCTAATATCATTACTTGCTTTCCATCATATGCCTGACTTGGAGCCATCACTGTGGTCTGGACAATGGGTTGAGTTAGCTAGGTGGGATTACTTCCATCCCAAGAGCCCTAGAGGCCATTGGGGCTGTATAAATGGAACTGAGAAAGAGGATGACTCTCCAAAAGGGCTATTAAGATGTTATGATAAAAGGAGGTACATACACTGTGTATGGAAAGAGATTGACTGCAGATAGAAAGCCACCTCTCCCTTTGGTATAATTAATCCATTTTCTTACCCAATTTATGTATGACTATGGAGTTGTAGGCTAATTGAATCAGTGTTGGTCCTTCCAGCCAGTTGTTCACACTGTGTGTGTGTGTGTGTGTGTGTGTGTGTGTGTGTGTGTGTGTGTGTGTGTGTTACTAGGGATTGAAGTCAGGGGTATTCTGCCTCTCAGCTACACCCTCAGCCCTATTTTATTTTTCATTTTGAAATAGTCTAAGTCACCATGGGCTATTGGCCTCAAGCCTATAATCCTCCTGTCACTGGGATTACAGGCGTTCACTACCAAGCAAGCTACTAAACCAATATTTTAATTTAATTTAATTTAATTCCATCCTCTACCTCTGCAGGGATCACCTGGGACACCTCCTCACCAGTGCCTACTTTTGATATAGCCACAGATACCTCACTCTAAGAATTTCCAGACTCCCTGCTGCAGGCATTTCCCTGGGGCTATGTCTGTTCTTAATTCATCAAAGGAAGGAATCATTTGTGCATGAGAATCCATCCAAAAGTAAGTAAATGAGTAGCCCTGCAGAGTAGGAACTTACACCCCTATTGCTCTTCATCCTCATTTTCACCTATCATGGCTGCAACTTACACTGCCAGAGAATCCTCAAAACTCTCACCCCTGCTAACAAGAGAACAGAGGAATATTCTTTGGGTATTAAATTTAATACCAAGACTCACCATCCTTTATGGCATTTCCACCGTACCATGTAGTTCGATCACTGAATCACTTCCATAAAAATGTGGGAACATCATTTCTGTCCTGGGCAGGGATCTTACCTTTTAGCTTATTTTTTAGGGCATCTGACACTGTCTGTCATGAGTGCTCAGTGTGACTTTGAGCATGCAGCCTACCAGCATGCTGGACCTCAGTTCTCTCTCCTGAAAGACAAAAGGTAAAACATTCTGTAATTTCTCTGGTTGGGCTGTTATAAACAAATCAAATATCCATTGCATAGGAGAGCTACATAGCACTGATGTTCCACTGGAAAAGTCTTTAGGGTCAAGAGAGGTGTGGGCATCACTGTGGATTTCCAAAGACCAAATGTTCTCTGAGATTATTATCCCGTAGTCAGTCAATGGTACAAGTGGAGAAAGGGAAGTCTCCGTGTTTCAAATCATAATGTGTGAGCTACCACAAAGTTGGCCTCACTTTTGGCTAAGCCGCTTTCCCTTTCCAAGCCCGGTGCTAGCCCCCCTCATGGGGTAACACCATCCCCAATATCTTTCTCTCCTGCACCTCTTATTTAGACACCTTGCCAGGTTGTGTTCCCAGGAACGGGTAGGTTCCCTGCTTTCTGGACCACCAGAAGTATGACAGGGTCATCAGTGTGACTCCTGCACACAGATAGTGTCCCCACCATGAGGCACACGAGCAACCAGGGGCCAAAAGCACATTGTGTTTTCATGTACAGAAACTTTATAGTACCATGAGGTTGTTTGGGGTATCACTGTAGGAAGCAATGGTGTTTAAAAATCTACTGGGCTTTTGAACCATGTGGTTCAAAAGTAAATTCCACATTACATAAAAGAAGTTCTCACCTGTGTAGTCCCAATATGCACCAATTTTAGGAGCCAAAATTTATTTAGATAATGCTAGTCCCCTAAGAACCTGGGTTATATTCCAGTC
>PVLC010009887.1:0-52380 GCA_004027655.1 Graphiurus murinus
TATAAAAGAAACAGGGAAAGTTAATATTATATAGGGATAACAATGGCCAGGTGGAAACAGTACAAGTTAAAACAAAATTCCAGCCCCTTCTATGGACTGAATTCTGAGAACAACCCATGTAAGCAGATTCCAAGAGTAATCAGGAGGGAGAATGGAGGGTGACCAGAAGGGAGGAAGCTGGGAGAGAGATCATTTCCCAATCACAAGGAGACTCTACAAGAGATTCAAATTAGGAATTGAAACTAGAACACAACCACTGGGTAACAGAATGAAAATCAGACCAGTCAGGACAGATGAGAAGAAACATAAAAGGGGACAAAAG
This sequence comes from Graphiurus murinus, assembly GCA_004027655.1. Lineage (NCBI taxonomy): Eukaryota > Metazoa > Chordata > Mammalia > Rodentia > Gliridae > Graphiurus > Graphiurus murinus. Next base: position 323 of record PVLC010009887.1, read on the forward strand.
TTGTTCTCCTGGAGAGCCTTTGGTGGCAATATTTTTTGGGTCCCCTCTCCTGTATGGGGGCTCTGCTATCCTTTCTTCTTTTGTTATTGTGTTTAGTGCAAATAGTGGAAACTGACACCTTACAACCACCAAAAGGCCTTGTCAGTTCTCAGTGTTTGCCACAGCCTGAAAGGGTGTTACACTTTTACGCCTTCCTGATTTAAAATAAAGTTTCATACTTTTATAGTTACCCTTCTCTTGTCTGTGGATTTCATTTTTTGACTTCGATAGACAAGGACCCAGGTCAGAAAAGATGCCTTAACATAATGACCATCCTAAACCTCTCCCCTGTATTTTCTTCCCACTCTGATTCTGATCTGGACTTGGCCATATGACTTGCTTTGGCCAATGTGTTGTTAACAAACTGGATGATTTCAACAGAGACTTAAAAACATTTGCACCGGTGGGCTAGTTTGCACTTGTACCTCTGTGATTGCTATGTGAACTTGCCTGGGCTAGCCTGATACTGAATGAGAGATAATACATAAATTATTTTTCTATCTTTATTCCTTAAAATCTTGAATTGAGTTTAGCTGAGATCAGAAGAAACTCTTAGCAACCCCAGCTTAAATTTTCAACTTTTAGGCTTTTATAATACATGCTTATTGTTTTAAGCCAGTGTTTTTTGGAGTTGCTCAATATGCCACATTATTATAGCAACAAAGAGACTGCTATAGAGAGACTGAAGTGCTAAAAGGGTGGTGGAGTTGGGTTAAGTTGTAGCTGCAAACAGGATGGTCTGGTATCTAAGAGGCATTTCCCCACCAAGTGCTGTGTGCACCTATGCCACTATCAACATGAACTATATTATCATGTGAGACTATAAACCACCAATAAAAGTATAAAAAAACTCAAAAATATTTAAATGAGGAATAAGTCTTGCTGATATCTTGGGGAAGAACATTCCAGGCAAAGGAAATAGACATTACAAAAGTCCTAAGGCGAGAGTATGCCTGGTGTATTCTAGGAACAGCAAAAGGCTAATGTGACAGGAAGAAAGAGAGAGAGATTAAGTGAGAGATGTATTAATGTTCGGGGTGGGGTGGGGAATAAATAGTACAGATCACGTAAGTCCTTGTGGGCTATTAACTATAACAAGAAACAAACAAAATATTTCTTACAACCCATCTTTTGCTACTGGTTTCTTCCTTTTCTAGAGCTATACTCACCATTCCCATCCCCTCACCTTTCATTCACTCCCCACTCTACCATGACTTAAATATTTATCACTACATTTAGTGAGAGTTTGCTAAGGTCACCAATGCCCTTAACCATGCTGCCAAATCTAAGATATTTTTTCATTATTTATTCCCTTTATCTTCTCATTAGCTTTCCTTTCCCCTAATTAACTCATAGTTAATGAGCAGCAAGTTCTGTTGAATTTTCTCTTAAAATTGTCTTTCTATTCATTTTTCTGAGTTTTTTTTTCTTTTTGTCACAGTCTCTTCTATTGTTCTTTATATCTAAGCAATCTGTTCATATTTTAATTCCTTGAACAGGCCATGTTCTTTCTTTTCTGATGGTCTTTTATTTATAATGTCTCTCCCTTTTGATTAGTCAACTACCACTGTTTGACTTTTTAAAACATCTTTTCTCAAAGGAACTCTTTTTTTGTGTGTGTGGTGGGCGGGGGGGGGGGTCAGACCGGGCTTGAACTCAGGGACATTCTACTTCGGATCTCCACCCCCAGCCCTATTTTTATTCTTTATTTTAAAACAGGTTCTCACTAAGTTGCGGAATGCCTCACTAAGTAGCTGAGGCTAGCTGTGGTCTCCCAAGTACTGGGATTACAAGTGTGTACCACCATACTTGGATAGAAACTCTTTTTTTTTTCTTTTTATGCTGTTGTAGCATCTTGGAAATCTATTCTGTAGCATATATCATAATTTTAATTTAACCATTATTTCATAAAGGAATACTATCTCTGTCTTGCTCTGTCTTATCTCTAGCAGTTAACACAGTTCATTGCGCATAGCAGATAATTAACAAATATGTTTATAATATCTATATTTATTTTTGTTCCAAAGTGAGGGAGTCCCAGAAATTTGTCAAGAAATTGAGAGAGTGCTTCTCCAAGTAGGCATGCATATCATAGCAGTTATGAATTGAAAAAACAAAACTATAGTCAGTTCACAAACTTCGATCACATTTATATTCTCTTCTTTTCTGTCTTCCTCCACAGGAACATTATCACTTTAAATGTTACTCCATATTTACCTTAACTATTTCCAATCTCTAATTTTGTATGGTGTCAGGGAATTATCTGAATCTAAACTCCAAGTGGCAGGAAGAAACATAAAGCATTTGCTGTGTTTGGACTGACTGTTTAGCAGTGTCAGTGATGCATGGTTCAAAAAGAACACTACTTATGTATGTGAAAAAGTCTGTCAATAACTCTCCCATTGCTATTTGTTTCCTAAGATGCTTCTTATTTTCCATACAAATTTCTTGTTCTCTTTCCTCCATTCTTCAACAGAAGACATTAACCTAACAGAATGATAAATGTACTTTCTCTGTCATTTCAAGTGAAACTACTAGTTACTTATCTGCTTCAAATTTTCTCTATGTAACCCAACCAGATATTATCTTCCACACAAATCAATATACATTATATTATTTTATAATGATAAAGTTAGAGTATTATTTCTGTACACATCATCTTCTCACATAGAGTCACCTTCTAAATTTTGTTTTCAGTAATATTTCTGTTACAGTTTGAATCTTGACCATCCACTAAAGGTCTATGTGTTTTCTTAACCCTTATGTTTGGTCCTAAGGGTAGCACTATTGAGAGGTGGCAGAATCTTCAGGGGTAGGGTCCTGTGAGAGGTCACTAGGAGCCCCATTGGGGAATGTGGGACCTTGGTCCCTTCTTCATTTTGTCTTGCTTTATGAGCATGAGATGAGTGGTTGTGCTCTGTCATGTGTTCCTACCATGATGTTCTGTCTCACCACAGGCCCCCAAACATTGGGGCCAAATGATTGTGGACTGTAACCTCCCAAACTGTGAAACAAAATAGACCTTTTCTCTTTATACATTAATCATCTTAGGTATTTTGTAAAGTTAGCAAAAGCCAACCAACACAACTTCTAGCATCAATTGTCATTTGCAGGGAAATGAAGAGAACTAGAGAACATTATACTAAGCAAAATAAGCCAGATTCAGAAAACTAAGGGTTATGTTTCCTCTCATATGTGGAAGCTAAAGAGAAAAAAAAAAGGGTGTGAGGAGATTGATCTCATGAATATAGAAGGGAAACCAGTAGAGTACAGGAATAGAGATCAGGGGGAGGGAAGAATGGAAGGAAAGAGAAGATACTGGAGGATTAAATTGACAAAATTATGTTATGTACCTGTACAAATATGTCACAATGAATCCCACTATTATGTGTAACTATAATGCATTGAAAAAACAATATCAGAAATTTAAGAATAAATGTTCTTTGTCAGTAAAAACAAATGCAATATCTAAAAAATCTCCTTTATCAACTATGAGTTATTTGTAGCACAGAGAAAGCTAGGAAAACACTTTAGGCCAGTAAGTACTGCACATGCACATATGTATGTATCAATAACCTCTCCTGCACATTGATTTAAAAAAAAACAAACTATAAATGAACATGTTGAGATTCAGATTATCTTTGAGCTTTATATCATGAAAAATAAATTTCAGCCACCAAAAAATGTGAGTAAAAAACAGAATAAAATATTGGATTGTTATATCCAGAAGGGATATAAAATGGGGAGTATTATCCTGTCAATAGTTTTAGTACTATGGAAAAAAATTTTTTCATTGAGTATTCAACCTGAAAGCTTTTATCTTACTATAGGAGATATATAGGTCTTTCATAGAACGGTCAGGAAACATGGCAGAGAAAACACAAAAAGAGCAGCCATATATCAAATAGCAGGCATTTTACACTAAATTTACTAAAAATAAGTCAATCGTCTGTAGTTTCAACATCAACATTGCATCACTCGTGCAGTAGCAAAAAGGCCAGCAGTAACTACTGTCATTACAATATGGCTGAGGAGAACAGGAAATGTGAGCTTTGAGTGTACAACTGTTAATTCCCCAAGATCTGATCATGTCATTTCCTTATCTAGGATCCATCAATAATTTCCCACTGTTTTCAAAATAAAGATCAAAATCGTTAAGGTGATCTATAAAACTTTTTTTCTTCCAAAACCCTATTTCGTACCTCTCTGTTTTATCCACCCAATTTTTTCTTTCCAGCATAGAACTCTTCTTCCTACTTCCCTTCCTATCCCCTAACATCCTGCCTATCACTGAGCTTAAATCTCATTTAGGAAAGTCTTCTGTAATGACCTTTTCTAGGTAGGAATCTTTATTAAATATTTGTCGTTCATGATCCTTACTTTTAGTATGTTATTTGTGGTAATATAATTTTAATGTTTGCAGGAGACAGCAGAAATCGAAATATTTCTTTTACTCTCACAAAACACTTAACACACTCCTGACACCGTATGTGTGGGGCTATTTCCCTACACCATTGATCAATATTCCAGTAGACACTGTCTGGATGTCCCATAATTCAAATGAATTCTCACATTATCTACCTGGAGATAGTACCAGGTAATAGGCTTAGTCTTATAAGACTGTCTTTTATTTCATATGTCAATCACAAGTAGTAAGTTATCACCTTTACTTCTCACCAATGAGTTATAAATTTAGGATCCCATTGGTCACTCCCTAGGTTGGTTGAATTTGTTAAGAGTAGCTCATAGAACTCTGGGGGCCACAAAAATATGGAAAGATCTCCCATGTTTGTGGATTATAAGACTAACATCATTTAAAATGTCTATACTACACAAAGTGATTACAGATTCAATGCATTTTCTATCAAAATACCAATGACATTCTTCCCTACACTAGAAAAGTCCTAAAATTCCTCTGGAAGCATCAAGATCCCAAATCGCCAAAGGAAAGTTAAACAAAAATAACAAAGCTGAAGGCATCACAATACCTGATTTCAAGATATAATATAAACCCTTACTAACCAAAACAGAATGGTACAGGCATAAAAACAGATCTACAAACCAAAAGAACAGAGTAGAGATCCTAGAAATAAATCTGTGTGTCTACAGCCAACTGACTCTTGATAAAGGTGCTGAAAACATATATTGGAAAAAGGACGTTCTTTTTAATGGATGGTGCTAGGAAAACTGGCTATCCATATGCAGAAGATTGAAATGCTTATCTCACCCTGTGTAAAAATAAACTCAACACTAAGAGCTGTGTAGTATGTTACTGCAATGCAGTAATTAATTTTAAAAATTAATATTTAATAAATGTATAATAAGAAAAAACAACTAAAAATGGATCAAAGACCTAAATGTAAGGCCTAAAACTATTAAACTACCAGAATAAAACATAAAAAAAAAAAATAGGACACTGGTTTAGATTTTTTTGGATATGACATCAAAAGCACAGAAAACAAAAGCAAAATTAGATAAATGGTATTATATAAAACAAAATAGCTTCCACACAGTAAAGGAAACAATTAGAGCAGTGAAGAGACAACCTAGAGTGGGAGAAAATATTTGTCAACATTTATTTGACATAGGATTAATATCCTGATTTTATAAGAATCTAAAAGATCTTATCAGAATCAATAACAAAACAAAACCAACCAAACAAACAAAAAACAGAAATCTGCTTTAAAAAAATGGATAAATTCATCTGAGGATCCTCTATACTGTTTTCCAAAGTGGTTGCACTAATTTGCAGTCCCACCAACAATGCATTAGGGTTCCCACTTCTCCACACCCTCGCCAGCAGTTGTTTGTGTTCTTGATAGCTGCCATTCTGATTGGAGTTAGGAAGGGGTTAAATGAGAAATGTGTGCATATATGCCTTTATCAGCTTGTACCTAACAAAGATATATGATTACAATGCATCAATTAATTTTTAAAAATATGAATAAAAACTCCTATGGAATATCATCTCCCCCAAGTTAGAAGAACTTTTATTGGGAGGGATGGGCATTCTACATCCGAACTACACCCCCAGTCTTCTTTTTTATTATTTTGAAACAGGGTCTCACTAAGTTGTGGAGAACCTCACTAAGTAGCTGAGGCTGGCTGCCAACTCTGATTCTCTGGACTCAGCCTCCCAAGTACTGAGATTACAAGTGTGCACCACCATGCCTGGCTGAACTTCTATTGTATATTATATATTACTGTATATATAACATTTATGTTTATTATATATATTCATTATATTTTATATTAATTATATATTATTTTATATATATATAAGTAATGGATGCTGAACTTCTATTATATATTATATGCTTATAATAAATATATATATATAAAAGTAATGAATGCTGGTGAGGATGTGGAGAAGAAAGAACTGTCATTCATGTTTGGTGAAAATATAAATTAGTATGACCATTATGGAGAATAATCTGGAGGTTCCTAAAATAAAATATAGATCTACCATATGATCCATTTATCCTACCTCTGAATATAGATCTAAAGGCAATGACATCAGCATACCAAAGAGATACCCGTATACCTGTGTTTACTGTGTTACTATTCACAGTAGTTAATGTAACGAGTCACCTTAGGTGATCATCTCATCAATAGATGAATGGATAAAGAAAATGTGGTATATATACATAATGGAGTACCATTCAACCATAAAAAAGAACGATACTCTGTCATCTGCAGCAAAATGGATGTAACTGGGGGGCATTATGTTAAATGAAACAAGTCAGACACAGAAGGACATGCTTTTTCTCATAAGTTGAAAATAAACAAAATAAGCCATACCTCAATTTGAATGTGGAATAGTGATTAATAGTTTGGGAAAAGGGGGAGGTGTAGGAGAATAAAGCAGGCTGGGCATGGCCAGTGCGCGCTGTGTAGACGCTCTGAAATAAACAACTCTATTTGTATGTACAATTAAAGCACGTTAATTAAAAAGCACTTACTATAATAGGAACTAAAAATGTATTTCTATAGGCACATATACAAACATTATAAAGCTATTAAGGAAAAAAGAGAACTGGTTAAACCATATTATTTATTACTGAGTTTTGTATGCACCCAAATCTGATGTAAGAATACATCTTTATATTGAAATGATTGGGCATAGATAATAATTATGTAACTAATTGAATTCTACTTAACAATCCCTAACAAAACCAACTGAAATTTAGTTCTTTGATATTTAGCTTTATGTAGAATATCAAATGTCTGACTTTCAAGTGACTTTAAATATAATAACCATCACCGTGGTTTAGTTTTCTATCAGAACATGAACAGTTCAAAATATCAAGATGATGCGATAGACTTTATATGTCTACGTAAATAAATTTCTTTATATGGAAAGAGTAGCAGAGGGAATTCATTTTAGTAATGTTAAAAAATATAGTAATTTGATGGAACTTTAGCCAAGACTTTTGTATAAAGATATGCCAAAAATAATAAGAGAAACAATAAAGCATCAATCTATCTACAGGAAGCAAAGATATTCTGGAAGAAAGACATATAGGTTTAGGCTATCTTTTTGAAGAGAGTCAAGAACTGTCCTTTTTACCAGATCAGAATGTTCTTATGTTGAGAGGAAAATTACCCACTCAACATTACACAATAATAACACTAAGTACTGGTTTAAAAAAAGGCAGGGGGACCAAATGATCAAAAATAGAGTAGAGGGAAAATCCGCAGCTACTTAATGTTACTAAAACTGCATTTCTTCTATCAATCCTCAGTGATGTTCTTATTCTGAGATTATAATAGAAAAAAGATCTCTCAATTTGGTGAGTCGTGCCAGAAAACAAAATAAGAGAGACCAAAATAATTTACAATGAACAAACCAGATGTAGGTTTGCTCTTACCTCTATGGCTCCAAGACCCCCAAACCTTGTTTTTCTCTCTCCCTCTCCTAAATAAGCTACTTCTTTTGGATTGCTTAGCTTAAGCACTGACAATCTTTCATGATGCTAAGTTAGGAACATAAATTACTTTTGTTTTTCACTTTGTAAGGTCATTAGAATCACATAATATGGTTGTTATTTATTGTGTCCTTACTATGTAAAGTACCATGTTAGGTACTTTACAAATATTTAATTTCCATGACAACAGTAGATTTTGTTATTTAGCGAGTAACAGGATTTATTACTTGTGATTTTAGAAAAGCTCAGAATAGTTAAGATGCATATAATGTGACAATCCTTTTAAGGAGCAGAGCCTGTTTTTTCCTTTTTTTTTTTTTCTACCACTGTCACGTATCTCCCATATTTCCCATCTCTTTTGCCACTGACATAAGCTTATTATCTTTATCATCATTCCTCTAGACTGGAATAAAGCATCTTAAGCGGTATGCTTTTATGACTCCTTCCAATCCATTTTGAGAAGAACAGTAAATCCCCTGAAATAAATCTAAAAATGTTTTTCCTGCTTCAACATCTTTGGAAATGTTCCCCATGATTAAGATATATGGTTCTTTTATAATATTTGCCTCTTTTATAATATGATTCCAGGCTAAATTTCCTGACTTATCTCCTGTAATTATTCTTAATAATCCCTTGACTTTAGTCAAACTTGTACTTCTGAGAAACACTGGGATTATTTGCATTTAGAGTCTTTGTTCACCTTTCCTTTGCTTTAGAAGCCCTTCCTATTGTATTCCACATGAAGAATTCCTTGAATCTACAGCCAGTCACTGCTTTTTGTGTTGTAAAAATATTTTATATATGAATTTGATACATATTTTGTAAAAAAAATACGATTTTCTCTTGCACTGGACATTAAACCCCTTTGGGATCATTCATTTAATCAACAATTATTTATTCATTAACTATATAAGACTGACAGGTTAACACACTAAAATTAGGAATGTCTATTTGGCAAAAACACTTTTAAAACAGTAAAAAGGAAAGCATGTATGGAAGAATAAAGATGCAATACATGTATCAAATGACTCATATCTAGACTATCTAAGGCATACCTACTAATAGACAAAAGCAGATAAACCAAAGTTTAAAGAGTTGAAAATTCTTAATAGGTATTTATAAAAGAAGATGTATGAGTTGCCAAGAAAAATAAGCAAAGATGTTCAATAACATTAGTCATTAAAGAAAAAAATTAAAATCATATTCATGTATCAGTATCTACTTTTCAAAATAGATACAATGAAAAGATCAACAATACTGGTAGGAAGAATGTGAAACAAATTAGCATTCTCATAAAATGTTGCAGGGAGTATACATTGGTCCATCCACTTGGGAAAACTATAGAATCTAGAATGCAGAATCCCTAAGAATATATACGAAGCAATACTTCTAGGCCCTATCTATTCTGACCATTACTTGGATATCTAATGGGAACGCACACGTATATGTACCAAAAGACATGAATAATATTACATTGCAGATTTATTCATCATAGACCCTTCTTGGTAACCACCCATATGTCTTTCAATTAAAGAATGGATAACTAATTGTCCTATATTTAAACAAAATATACAATAATGAATCCATTGGTACAAAGTACAAAACGATGACAATTTATAGTACTTAAAATGAGGATAGTTATTATCTTGGGGAAAGAAGGAAAGTGTAATAACTGAGAGGGAGAACAGGGAGAATTCTGGTATGGTGACAATGCTGTTTTTACATGTGAGTGGTGGTCACACAGGTGTATTCACTTTGGGAGAATTTGCTCAGCTTTATCCTAATAATTTGTATACTTTGCTATATGCACAACATATATAATGTGATTTAATTTAGTGAAAAATTACTTTAGGAAACAGAACCTAAGAGAAAGCTAAGGAATTGGGTGAGTTTACAAAGGAAACTCTGGGTCTATTAGCAACAATTCTGTCAGTTTTTATTTATATGAGAATATCTTCATTTTCCCCTTCATTTAAAAAAAATAGTTTTTCTGGATATCTCTTGACTAGTTGACAGTTTTTTTCTTTCAATACTTTGCAGATGTTGAGCCGAGCATGGTGGTGCATGCTTGTAATCACAGTACTTGGGAGGCTGAGACGGAGGATCACAGGTACACAACAAGCCTCAGCTACTTAGTGAGGCCCCCTGTAACTTAGTGAGACACTGTTTCAAAATAAAGAATAAAAAATAGGGCTGGGGGTGTAGCTTGGAGGTAGAATGCCCCTACGTTCAATCCCTGGTACCTCAAAAACAAATAAAACACTTTGCAAATGTCATTACATTCTAGCCTCCATTTATTGATGACAAGAATACGTTAATTTTACTTCGGTTTATTTGTATATGATGTCTTTTTACTCTTATTCCTCTCAAAAATTTCTCTACAATTTTCAGTACTTTTACTAGGCTATGTGGGTGTGGATATCCTTAAGATTATACTATCTGGAGTTGACTGAACTTCTTGGATATAAGGATTTCCGTTTCTTATAATATTTTTGCCCCTTTTTTTCTCATACTATTATGCAAATGTGCTTAATTGTGACCCATGTTTTTCTGAGGCTCTTTTCAATTTTCTTCATTATCTTTTCTGTCTGTTCTTTAGTTTGAGTAATTTCTATTGTATCTTCAAGTTCACTGATTTTTCTTCTGCTGCCAGCTCAAATGCTCTTGAGCTCCTTTATTGAATCTTCCATTTCTGTTATTAAAATTTCAACTCCAGAACTGCATTTGGTTCTTTTAATTTAAAAAAGTTCTATCTCTACTGATATTCTATATTTGTCGGAATTAATTTTATGTACATTTTTTTTTTTTTTTGCGGTACTGAGGATTGACCTCAGGGGCATTCTACCCATTCTACCTCCGAGCTATACCCCCATCCCTAATTTTTATTCTTTATTTTGAAAAAAGGTCTCACTAAGTTGAGGAGTGCCTCACTAGGTAGCTAAGGCTGGCCGTGAACCCGGATCCTCCGGTCTCAGCCTCCCAAATGCTGGGATTACAAGCGTGCGCCACCACACCTGGCTTATGTATGAATTTAAAAATTCCAGAAAGCTGGTAAACCACTATTCCTGAGTGTGTCTGTGAAAATGTTTCTGGAAACAATTAGCACTTGAATGAGTACACTAAATAAAGAAGATACACTCTCACTAATAAGGGCAGGTATCATCTAATGCCAGCTCAGGCACCAAGCAGAAAAAAAAAAAAAAAGGCAGAGGCAAGATGAACACTCTCTGTATGTCTTTTCATGAGCTGTACCACACAGCAACATTAATAAAAGCAGTATAGTACTGGCACAAACACAGACACATAGAAAAATGGAACAGAGAGAAGATACAGAAACAAATCCACATACTTATTGCCAGTTGATTTTTGACAAAGGTACTAAAAACATACCCTGAAGAAAAGACAGCCTTTTCAATAAATGGTGTTGGCATAACTGGTTATCGATTTGTAGAAATACAGAATTAAATCCCAAACTTTAACCCTGCTAAAAATGGATAAAAGACCTAGAAATTGGACCAAAGATTTTGCGATTACTAGAGGAGGGCATAAGACCAATTCTCTAATATACAGACACTGATAGAAATTTCCTCAATAAAAACCTCAAACTTCAGGAAGTTAAAATGAGAATAAATGGGATAGCATTAAAGTTAAAAGTTTCTGTACAGAAAAAGAAACCATAAAAAATATAATGAGAAAACATACAGAATGGAAGTTCTTTGCCAACTACTTCTCTGATAGAGGACAAATATCTAGAATATACAAAGAACTAAAAAGATTTAATGCTAAAAAAACCCCCCCAAACTAAGAAATGGGTAACTGAACTAAAAAGACATTTAGTAATACAAATGGCCAATAAATATATGAAAAATGTTCAACATTAGTATCAATCAAGGAGATGAAAATCAAAACTACACTGAAATTCCATCTAACCCCAATTAGAATGGCAATCATCAAGACTACAAACAACAATAAATGCTGGCGAGGATGTGGGGAAATAAGAACTCTTGTACACTGTTGGTGGGACTGCATATTAGTACAGCTGTTGTGAAGATCAGTGTGGAGATTCCTCAGAAACCTGGGAATGGAACCGCCATATCATTCAGCTATACCACCTCTGGGTATCTTTCCAAAGGAATTGAAATCAGAACATTATAGTGATACACCCATATCCATGTTTATAGCAGCATAATTCACAATAGATAAGTCATGCCGGGCGTGGTGGCGCATGCTTGTAATCCCAGCATTCGGGAGGCTGAGACCAGAGGATCCGGGTTCTCGGCCAGCCTCAGCTACCTAGTGAGGCACTCTGCAACTTAGTGAGACTCGGTTTCAAAATAAAGAATAAAAAATAGGGCTGGGGGTATAGCTTGGAGGTAGAATGCCCCTGAGTTCAATCCCCAGTACCACAAAAAAAAAAACAACCAATAGATAAGTCATGGAAATAGCTTAGGTGTCTATCAACAGATGAAAGCACTAGAAAATTATGGGATATACACACAATGGAATTCTACTCAGGAATAAAGAACAAAATTACTCCATATGCAGAAAAATTGATGGACCTGTAGAACACTATGGTAAGGGAGATTAGCAAGTCACCAAAAGTAAAGGGTCATATGTTTTCTCTCACATGTGGAAACTACTTAGTCATCAACATACAAGAGGGAGTTTAGATAAAGGAGGAGAAATCCCAGTGGACTGATAGAGGGGGTATAGAGGAAGGTAGAGTAGGAGAGAGAATTAATAAAGGAAACACTTCAATAGATGTTATGTACATATATAAAATTATCAGTGCCAATCTCAGTATCATATATGGAGAAGGGAAGAGCGTGAGGAAGGAGTCAGGGGAAAACTTACCAAGTGCTATGTGCACGTATGTCCCTATAACTCTTAACTTCATTATGATGTGAGACTACAATGCAACAATAAAAGAATATTTTTAAAACTATTTCCTTTTATTTTTTGCTTTTTCAGTTCTAATTAGGCTTCATTATGATCTAAGAACATATTCTGTCTAACTTCCAGTTTTAAAATTTTACTTTGCTTTATGACACAGGATATGGTCTTTCTTGGTAAATGTTTCATGAATGCTTGAAAAACAACTGTATTGTTTAATGTTAGATACAGTATTCAACATATGTCAATTTTTGGTACATATGTGTGTACCATATATATATATTTTTTTCTTTTCTTTTTTTTTTTTTTTGCAATGCTGGAGACTGGACCAGGGTGAGGCAAGCACTTTGCCATGGCTGTGCTGTATATCTACCCTTGATATATACATTTTAAAAACTCATTGTCTTTCTAGTGGACTGATCCTTTTACCTAACTGAACATCCCTCTTTAGTCCTGTAATTTTCTTTGTTCTGAAGTCTGATATTAATAGAGCTACTATTGCTTCTCTTCTTAAAATTAACGTTTCCGTGGTATATATTTTTCTATTTTTTTACTTTCAATCTACCTATGCCATTGTTTTGAAATGAGTTTCTTGAAAATGGCACTTATTGGATCATTAAAAAACCCTCATGTCAAACTATGTCATATTTGGATTATTCATATTTAAGGTAATTATTGCTATTTTAGGGCTTAAGTCTGCCATTTTCTTATTCATTTTCCATTTGTGTCCTCTGTTTCTTATTCCTGTTTTTATACTTGCCTTATTGACAGTCCCTTGAACACTTACTAAGATAGTACCTTTATTTATAGTACTTTGAGTATATTTCTTTGCATAGTTTTCTTAGTGGTTCCCTAAAGTAGTATAATATACAGATATAATTTATTAATTATGCTGGTATTGGCATTTTACCATTCCAAATGGAATGCAGAAACATTATTTACATTTAGGTACCTTTACCCTTCTACATTTTGAATATGATTGTGTTAAATGTTTATATGCATTGAGTATTGTATCATATGTTGTTATAATATTTGCTTTAAACTTTGTGATTTTAAAAAATCATGAGAAAATATAGTCTACTTTATTTAGGCATTCTTCTGTTCTTTCCTTTTCAAATTTCAAGCCTTTTTGCTATTTCCAGATCTTTAGAGAGCTTACTTAGACATTCTTATATGGCTAACTTCTTTTAGTGACAAATTCTTTTAGTTTTCTTTCTTTTCAGCATGTCTTTATTTCCTATTAATTCTTAAAGGATAATCTCACTGCATATAGAATTTGTGGCTGAGCTGGGCATGGTGGCACACACCTGTAATCTCAGTACTTGGGAAGCTGAGATAAGAGGATCATAGGTTGAGGCCAGGCTCAGCAACTCAGCGAGACCCTGTTTCAAAATAAAAAATAAAGTAGGGCTAGAGTGTAGCTCACAGGCAGAATGCCCCTGGGTTCAATCCCCAGTACAACACACACACACACACACACACACACACACACACACACTGTAGCTGATAGTTCTTTCTTCTAGCACTTGAAAAATGTATTAATTCATTCTGTTTCTGCTCTGATTTTTATATTTGTGATTATATTTTTCAGCTTTGTATTTTCTATTTGGTTCCTTTTGTGTATTCTGTTTTAAGAGAATTAATAATTTCTTTTTTAAGCATTTTTATAATAGATGATTCAAAATCCTTCTTATATAGTTTCAACATTTAATTAATATTTGTGTTGTATATACTAGATATTAGACCTCTATCTGTAAAGTAACTGGCAAAAATCTCCCACTCTGTAGGCTCTCTTGTTGAGGTTCTTGATAGTTTCCTTTGCTGCACAGAAGCTCCTTAGTTTAATGCAACCCCATGTTTTGATCTTCCTTTGAGTTGCTTGTGCTTTGGAGGTCTTGTTGAGAAAGTTTTTACCTGTGCTTATGTGTTGAAGTGTTGGTCCTATGCCCTCTTCAAGGAGCTGCAAGGTCTCCGACCTAACTTCGAGGTGTCTTTTAGACATTTTTTTCTCATTTAAGTTGTGATTTTTGTATAGTTCTTGGTATGATGAGTGACTTTTTTAAAAATTGTACCCAGGATGTGTTGGATTTTATATTCTGAGACTATTTCATCTTCTTTTTTAGCAAATGTCCCCTATATTGTGGAGTACTTGAAGAGTCCTATGAAGATATATGTTCAGCTTCTTGCTGACCTCATGACATCACCCTGGCAAAAGTGAAACACTGATTACTATTGTCTTATTGAAAGCAGGAGTTGAAGTTTAGCTCCCTCTTGTCTTTGGTAACACCTTCCAGGTGAAGTAGGCATTACCTTGCTCCATTGCTAATACTAAGTAGGGATGGAGACTGATACCAATGATGGGGGAAGAGAAAGTGATTGACTCACACAGTGAGTGGAGTACCAACTAGGCCTACATTATCCAGCCTTGTCCTGAAATGAGGGTTGGGGGCAGAGGCTTGACTACCTGGGAGGTTTCATTGCCATAGGACGGGGAAAGTGAAATAGCAGATCTTGCAATATCTTGTTGCTGCTGACTGGAGGTCCTAGACTATTTTGTGTTGCCATTACAGAGTATCGGAGACTGGGTAATTTATTAAAAAACAACAACAACAACAACAACAACAAAAAAAACAAACAGATTTATTTCGTACACTTCTAGAGGCTAAAGATACAGTTCTAGAGGCTGCAACAGAGGGCTCAGATCTGGCAGAGAATTTCTTGATGATGTTAGAACAAGATAGCACAAATGCATGTACATTCCAAGAGAGAGTAGCAGAGGCAAAAGATTGAACTTATACCTTGAAGCTGTTTCATAACTGGCATGAAACTATTCACAAGGATAGAGCTTTTATGACCTAACTATTTCTCAACACTGATGAACTGACAAAAAGTTTCCAGCACATGCTTTTGGGGGCCATTTTGCAGTGGTGGCAGAGATTCAGTTCATCATCAGACACCACTGACACTACCTGGCTAAGGGAATCAGAGCACAGCCTATTTCTACTAGGTGGGCAAGGGAAGATCAACTCCTGTTTAGTGCCACCTACAATATTCTGGCCAGAGATTAGAGTGATGTCTGCTCTGAAAGGTGAGAGATTGAAGAAAAGCTCCCTGCTCTGCCTTACAACAAAGTAAGGGATAAAGAATTCTGCAACCTGCTTCTGTGGGACAAGCATACTTGTGATCTTCCTGCCTCAGTATCCCAAGTAGCTGTGATTACAGGCTTGAGTCACCAGGCCCACTGTAAATAATGTTACTTTAATTTTTTCCCTCTAGCCTCACTGTTACTAAGGTCATGATTAGTTCAGATATTGATTATTTCATGTCTACAATACTGCAATCTGATCCTCTTTCTTCTTGTCAGAACTTTGTCTTCACTGAAAGCATTTTTTTCTCTTATTGTAAACAAGTATTAAAAACTGATCATGTTACCAAACAGATTACATTACATTCTTTCCTAAACTTACATAATGACACTGTATAGTTTTCAAATTTAACCCACACTTCTTAACATGACATAAAGATCCACCTCTAGTGGTATATCTCACCAAATATCTTATTTTATACCTTATGATCAGATACCATAATATATAATTAATATTTATCTATCATAAGTGCCTTTACCTCTGGAAAAAATTCACATTTGTTTAATTACCTTTTTCTCTATTTACTTATTTATTTATTTTGTGTGTGTGTATGCACTGAGGATTGAACTCAGGCCCTCATGCAGATTAGACAAGTGTTCTACTTCTGAGGTACATTCCCAGCCCTGGAGATTACCTCTTGGAAAAAATTTGCTGATAATCTTTTTCTAATGGCTGGGTTCCCTTCTGCAGAATTCTTTGTTTACCATCATCACTTAACACATATTTTCATTGCATTATAAGACAGAGGACCTTAAAGACAGATTTCAATTTTGTACCCTTTGTAAAAATGTTGCCTAATTATTTATAAATATACATAGTTACTGAGTGCTTAAAAAGTTTCTGGAGTTATTTTTGAGTCATTATAAAATATATTTCAACTAACATTAATGCTTTTCTCACCCTTTAACAATTAATTATATTTCCAGAACTAATTACTAAATTTCAGGAAACAATTCAAGTTGAACTTTATGCATTTTCATTTCTAAATTAGAAAAATGTGGTATGTGGACTAGACCTAAGCTTCCTCTAAGTTGCTCCAATTGTATGAATTTACATTAATTTGCAATAAATCTCTTGGAAACTCTTTTGATTCTAGAATAAAATTATGTATTAATTCCTGCTATTGATCACACATTAGAATAGCAGACATATTGAAACTAACAGTATATTACATAATAGTGATCAATGGGCTTAATCAATTTAGAAATAATGCAAACAAATATTTTTACTAACATTTGAATTTGTTAAATTGGATACGGGGAGTTTAATTGAATTAAGCATAATGATTTGTTGATGTCTTTATACATAATTGTTAACAATTTAACCACGTATTGTTTATCCTCAACTACTAATATTCAACTGTTAAGGTTCATTTATGAAACAGATAATGAGTTCAGTTCTCAATATATGAATTGCTTTTGGCAAAATGCTGTAATAGATAAGACTTAGTAAAAAGTTAAAGAGAGAAAAACATAGTAATGCTCTAATTTTTAAAGGATAAGGTTAATTATTATTATAATGCAATATTTGTATTTTTTTAAAACAAGGAAATATTTATTAAAATTATATAATTTATAATTGGTGAAGGCTTATAGAGAAAAGAAATTACATCAAGATTAAAAAGTGAGCCGGGCGTGGTGGCACACGCTTGTAATCCCAGCATTTGGGAGGCTGAGACCGAAGAATCCGGGTTCGAGGCCAGCCTCAGCTACCTAGTGAGGCACTCTGCAACTTAGTGAGACCTGGTTTCAAAATAAAGAATAAAAAACAGGGCTGTGGGTATAGCTCAAAAGTAGAACACCCCTGAGTTCAATCCCCAGTAAAAAAAAAAAGAAAGATTAAAAAGTAATCCAATATGTATACTAATGCTTATTCATAATCTTTCTTATGTAGTATTTTAAAAAAATGCAGAAGGGCTCCTTTTTGATTCTCCAAATATTTTTCTCAGAAATATAGTACAAAATGATAAATTAAATCTGATGCTGATTATCTATTAAGTATATTTTTTAAATTCAAGCAGAAAAACTGTGAATTTAATGATGTCTAACAAGTCCAAAGATTCAATAATATAAAAAAAGCTATTCTCTCCCCACTTTCCCATCAAGATATTAAGCCTTTTTAGAGGTGAAAAGTGCCATACTATACCTTGATTTCTTCTACTTCATCAGGTACAATCTTGTATGCTGATATAGTCCCACCCAACCTGAAATTAGAAGAAAATATTCTCAAAACTAGGAAAAGCATATGAAAAATACTGAAATTTTAAGCTATGAGCACCAGAATGCCTCCAATCATTTCCCATTGCCCAGCCCAATAACCAGAGATGAAAATATTTTGTGTTTTAACATCATTCATGTATTGGTTTAAAAGAGGTAGATAACAACTGCTGAAAGAGGAAACATTAACTTAGATTTTTATCCACGAGTAATCTTCTTCTATTGATAGTTTTAATAACGCTGTGCCACATTTATTGTGGGATTCTATCATGATTAACATCAGAAACCTGTAACAGACATGTTGCTTGCTATTTTGTTTAATTAATAATCCTTATTTCTTTGAGTAGTTTGGTATACAAAAATTGAGTAGAAAGAAGAGTTCATTTATCCTTCCCTGTGCTCCCACCTGCCCACCCTCCACCTCATTCCCTATTATTAATATCTTGTATTACTATGATATGTCTGTCATAACTGATGGGCCAATATTTGTTTTCCTTTTTAAAAATAATTTAAGCTGGGTGTGGTAGAACATACCCGCAATCCAAGTACTTGGGAGGCTGATTAAATGGTGCAAACACTAATAAATTTTAACTTAATTCACTGCATATAAGGATATCAGGAATGAAGTAAGCAAGACCATTGTAAGCTTATGAGTAAAACAGCACCACCACAGGTTACAAGGATGAAAAATTATTAACATGAAAAATTAAGAGGTTTCAATTGGCATTTACAAAAATTTTCATTATCAATTATTAAAGGTAGTCAACTAGAAGCGGAGAAGTTGAGATAGCAACATCAGGACAAAAACTATTATAAACTCAGGATTGTAATGGAAAATCTGAAATTATTTAAAAATATACAGTTTTAAAAATACTTATTATAAAGTACACTGGTTATCAGTAAAGTAATCTACACAATTGTCAAATAAATGGATTAATAGATTACAGAAACAGTTTTCACTTGTTAGTAAAATAATGATGCAAAGATGCCATGGTGAAAATTGTTGACTTATGGAAGAAAAATAAATACAATGCTGCTACAGTAAACTTCAATTCGACTTCAATGAATTATCTCTTGATTAATGATGATTAATACAAACTAAAATACTGATGATCCTAGAATCTAATCCCAGAAAGATGGAAAAAGGTAAATTTCCAGATTAGTATTCCTACATCAATTTCAATGGTTTGCCTTCTTAGTAGGTGGGGCAAGTAATGTATATGTTTTAACATGGATTAAAAAGGACAATTGGCATATATGAATAGTATGGTAACAAAGTAAAAGAATAACCTTATGATTAAGGAGCTAAAATGTGGTAAATGGAGGGTTTAATTTTATATTAAACAAAAATGAGAGCTGGGCGTGGTGGCGCATGCTTGTAATCCCAGAATTTGGGAGGCTGAGACCAGAGGATTCGGGTTCACCGCCAGCCTCAGCTACCTATGAGGCACTCCACAACTTAGTGAGACCCTGTTTCAAAATAAAGAATAAAAAATAGGGCTGGGGGTATAGCTCGAAGGTAGAATGCCCCTGAGTTCAATCCCCCGTACTGCAATAACAACAAAAAAATAAAATAAAATAAAATAGAAATGAGAAAGGTAATTTAATTATTGGGGAAAAATTCAATAAACAGAAACAATCTAGAATAAACGTAAGAAACAAGTGAGTCATTAGCAAATTATTTTGTAAAGCCACACCATGTAAGAATAAACTTAGCAGGCACGGTGGCATATGCGTGTAATTTTAGTACTTGGGATGCTAAAACGGGAGGATCACAGGTTTGCAGCCAGTCTCTGCAACTCAGTAAGACCCTGTGTAAAAAAAAAATAATAATAAAGCCAGCCATTCTACCTCTGAGCTACACCCTCAGCCCTATTTTTTAATTCTTTATTTTGAAACAGGGTCTCACTAAGTTGAGAAGGGCCTCATTAAGTAGCTGAGGCTGGCTGCGAACTGTGATCCCCCGTCTTAGGCTCCCAAATACTAGGATTATAAGCGTGTGCCACCATGGCTTATTTCTTTTTTCAGTTATGGAAAAATATATGTAAGCTCACATTTTATACATTTTAAAGTGTGCAACTGAGTGGCATTGATTACATTCACAATACTATCATTACTATATATTGCCAAAATAGCTGAATCACCCAAATGTAACTATTAGGCAGTAACTCCTTTTCCCCTCATCCCTGACGTTGGTAACCCCTTATGTACTTCGTATCTAAGAACTTGCCTAGACATTTTATCTAGTAAACAAAATCAACCATATTGTATCTGGCTTATTTCACTAAGCATATATTTCAAGTTGACTAATGCAGTAGCATGTAGCAGAACTTTATTCCCTTTTATGCCTGAATAATATTCCATTGTATACCTATACCACATTTGTTTAGTCATTCATCTGTTGATAGATACTTGAATTGCTTTCTTGAATGCCACAATGAACACTGGCATTTAAATATCTGCTTGAGTCTCTTCAATTATTTTGCTATGAACGTAAGAAGATAGCATCCCTTGGTCATTCCATATTTAGCTTTTTGAAGAACTACCAACTTTGTTTTCACAATGATTTTACCACTTTACATTCCCATCAGCAATATATGAGGTTCCAACTTCTCCACATTCTTAGCAACACTTGTTATATGTACTATATTTTTATGATCAAAATGACACTTGTTATTTTCACTATATTCTTATGCTAGTGGGTATGAAGTGGTATCTCATTGTGGTTTGAATTTCCATTTTCCTAACAACCAGTGAGACTGAGGATCTCCTCATGTACTAACTGGCTGCTGATGTATCTCTGAAGAACTATCAGACCGATGCATGTGTATCTATGTTTATAGCTGCAAAATTCACAATTGCTACCCGGGCGTGGTGGCGCACGCTTGTAATCCCAGCATTTGGGAGGCTGAGACTGGAGGATCTGGGTTCGCGGCCAGCCTCAGCTACCTAGTGAGGCACTCCACAACTTAGTGAGACTCGGTTTCAAAATAAAGAAAAAATAGGGTTGGGGGTATAGCTCAGAGGTAGAATGCCCCTGAGTTCAATCCCCAGTACCGCAAAAAAAAAAAAAAAAAAAAAAAAAAAAAAAACATATATTTATATACACACACACACACACACACACACACACACACACACACATTGTACAATGTAGGTCTTTCTTTTTCACAATACCACACTGTTTTCATTAATATGTTTGGTACTAACTTGTAAAATGGGGAAAAGTGAGTTACCCAATACTGTACCTTTTCAAATTTATTTTGATTATTTCAGCACTCTGGCAATTTCATTGGAATTTCAGGTACAGCCTTTTCTATTTCTGCAAAAAAACGGCTTCTGAAATTTTGATAGGGATTATACTGTGCCTGTAGTTCACTTTTGATAATATTGATATATTTGTATTTATTTGTGTGTGTGTGTGAGTGTTACTGGGAAGTGAACCCAGGAATGTTCTACCTCTGAACTATACCCCCAGCCTTTTTTTGTTTTTGTTTTTGTTTTGTTTTTTTTTTTTGCAGTACTGGGAGTTGAACTCAGGGGCATTCTACCTCCGAGCTATACCCCCAGCCCTATTTTTTATTCTTTATTTTGAAACCGAGTCTCACTAAGTTGCGGAGTGCCTCACTAGGTAGCTGAGGCTGGCCGAGAACCCGGATCCTCTGGTCTCAGCCTCCCGAATGCTGGGATTACAAGCGTGCGCCACCACGCCCGGCAACCCCCAGCCTTTTTTAAAATTTATTTTGAAACCACCTTTAACTAAGTTGTGGAGGGCTCACAGGTTGCTAGTCACAAATCTGTGATCCTTCTCTTTCAGCCTCCCAAGTATAAGGATTACAAGTGTCGTCATCACGCCCGGCTTTAATATTGATATTTAAACAATATAAAGTCTTTTGTCCTTCTGCTAGTTTAGGTCTGCTTTAATTTCTTTTAGCATTGTTTTGCAACTTCCAGTGAATGAGTCTTTCATCTTCTTGGTTACATTTGTTTTAGGGATTTTATTCTTTCAGATGCTATATTAAATGGAATAGATTTTTTCCATTTTGAATAGTTTACTGCTGGTGTTTAGAAGCAGAAATGATTTGCATGCGATCCTGCAACTTTGCCGAACTCATTTATTGGCTCCAACAACTTTATTTTGATTTTCTATATATAGCATCATGTTATGAGTGAATAGAGATAGTGTTGCTTCTTCCTTTCTAAATTAGAGTCCTTTATTATTCTTGCTAAAAGGCTAGAATTTACAGTACAATGTTGAACAGCAGAAGTAAAAGGAAGTATCCGTTTTCCTCCAAATTTAAGGGGAAAACTTTTATAGTCTTCATTATTAGTTATGAAGATAACGGTCGGATTTTAATGGATGTCTCTTATTACAATAAGGATGTTCTTATCTATTCATAGTCTTCTGGTTGCTTTAATAACAGAAAGGTATTGTATTTGTGTTAAATGTTTTTATGGGTTAGAATTTATCAAATGAAGTGATTTTTTTTATTCATTCCATAAATATAGTGTAGAAGGTGTAGATAAGTTGCTGAGGATGGCTACAAATGTGTGATCTTCTGGTCTCAAGCTTCCAAGTTCTAGTATTACAGCTACATGGCTTGTTTTTTAATGTAATCATGTCATGGTATGAATTTCTCTCTGAACACGTGTGTGTGTGTGTGTGTGTGTGTGTGTGTGTGTATGTGTGTGTACGCTTTCTTTTTTCTTTTCTGGTGATACTGGGAATTGAATCCAGTAACATTCAACCTCACCTTAATTTTAACTTAACTCCTTAACTCCTAACCCCCTTAATTTTTTTTATTTAAAACATGATCTCACTAGGTTGCTGCACTTTTGTGGCTGGTATTGAACCTGCAATCCCCTTGTCCCAACCTCCCAAGTACTCAGATTATAGGTGTGTGCCATCACTCCCAGCATCCTATATAATTTGATACAGTATATTTTCAATTACATTTATCTCTAACGATTTTCTAATTACCCTTGTGATGTCTTCTTTCACCTGGTGGACAGTGGATTCTTTAAATTTCCATATATCAGGAATTATGTAGTCTCCCTATTTTGTTAATTTTTAACCTTCATCTCATTGTAATCAGAGATAGATTTTATATTTGCAACCTTTTAAAACTCATTCATGTTTTATTTGTAGCCTAAAAACTATATTTTAGAATGTGTCATGTCTTCTTTTCTGTATTAGCAACAACTAAAAACGAAAACGTTTTACTTGGTTTATTGTATTAAACTATTCTTATTCTATTAAACTACAATAAGTTACTTATTGTATTAAATGTGAAAATGCATTTATTTCCTTGAAATAAGTTCTTTTACTAGAATTCCTCATATATGACTTTTCAGTAAAATAATGTCTTTGTCATAAAAGAAATTTTTAGATAGTGATTATTGTGATAGAAAAAATATTCAAAAAAATATTTGGTCAAGTTCATTTAGAAGTAGTGTTTAAAGGTAATACAAAGTTGATCAGAAACATTTTTTTATATAACTCATTCAAATCTTCTTTCCATTTGCCTGCTATATTTGTTATGGTAAACACTGATTAATTTAGAAGTTCATGTCTATATATTTTCCTCTTTTTCAGTCCCTACAATTAGTGCCTATGCTCTACTTCTACTTTTCTTAATTTATCTGGAAAATGTTCATTCCTCCATTTTCGCATTCTTACTTCAAGATCTATAATTTCAAAGCACAATTTAACATGGTTTGATCTGTTTTCTTCCTCAGTCTTCCCTTTAACCCCTGCTCTTCTTCCCCCAATCCCCTTCCACTATCTTACCAGTCTCTTTTATCTGAAGCCCCCTTTTTTCCATTTTTTTTCTACCTTCTACTTTTGAGGAAAAAAACATGTAACCATTGACTTTCTGAGATTGGCTTATGCCACTTAGCAAAAATTTTAAAGTTTTATCCATTTTCCTACAAATGACATAATAATATAGTTCTTTGAGGTGGTTACTAAAGATTGAACCCAGGGACATTCTACCTCTGAGCTACCTCTTCAGACATCTTTTATTTTCTATTTTGAGACAGGATCTCACTAAATTGCAGAGGGCCTTGCTAAATTGCTAAGGTGGGCCTCACAGTTGTGATCTGATCCTCCTGTCTCAGCCACCAAAGTACTGGGATTACAAATGATGTGTGGTGTGCCACCATGACTGGCAATAATTTTGTTCTTGATTCTTGAAAAAAACTCCCTTGGGAGTATATACCACATTTTCATTATCTATTCATCTCTTGATGGACACCTAGGTTGGTTCCATAATTTTGCTATCGTGAACTGGTATGCAATTATCACGACAGTACTCTAATTCTTTGGGAAAGCTAGGAATTGGTCTATCTTTCCTTGGGATATCTTTGTTCAGGTTTGGTATCAAGGTGATATAGGCTTTGTAGAATGAGTTTGGGAGAATTCCATATTTTTGTATTTGATAGAATAATTTCAGGAGCACTGAGCTTATTTCTTCTTTAAAGGTCTTATAGAATTCAGCTGGGAATCCATTTGGTCCTGGGCTTTTCTTTTTTGAAAGGCTTTTTCTTGTTGCTTAACTATATTTGCTGGTTGTTGGTCTTTATAGGTTTTCTGTACCTCTTGGATCAGTTTAGGTGTCCTGAAATTTGTTGATTTTTACTAAGCTCTACAATTTATTAGATTATGTTTTCAGAATTGTTCCTACTGATTCTCCAGATTTCTACACTGTGTAGCTATCTCCTTTTTCACCTCTTATTTTAGTAATTTGGGTCAATTCTTTGTTTTGGCTAGGGTCACTAGGGCTTATCAATTTTATTTATCATCTCAGAAATCTTTTTGTTTTATTGATCCTTTGTGTTTTGTCATTTTCTGTTTCATTAATTTCTGCTCTGATTTTAATTATTTACTGACTTCTACTGGCTTTGGGGTTAGTTTATTTCTATTTTGTTTTTGTTTTTTTTGCCTCAAGATTCATTATTAGGTTGTTTATTTGGAGACTTTGTTATTTTGTTTTTAATGTAGGCACTCAGTGCTAGAGTTTCCTCTTAAGATTGCCACTATAGTGTCCTAGATATTTTTGTAAATTGTGTTGGTATTTTTATTTGAATTTAGGATTATTTATTTATTTATTTATTTATTTATTTATTTATTTATTTGCGGTACTGGGGATTGAACTCAGGGGCATTCTACCTCTGAGCTATACCCCCAGCCCTATTTTTTATTCTTTATTTTGAAACCGAGTCTCACTAAGTTGCAAAGTGCCTCACTAGGAAGCTGAGGCTGGCCGCGAACCCGGATCCTCTGGTCTCAGCCTCCCGAATGCTGGGATTACAAGCGTGCGCCACCACGCCCGACTTGATTTTAGGATTTTAAAAATTTCTCTCATTTCTTCAATGACACAGTCTTTATTCAAAACTTTATTGATCAATATCCATGCACTGATGTAATTGCCCTGGATCTTCTAGCTATTAATTTGATTTCTACATAAAGTCCATTATGATATGACAAGATATAAGGAATTTAATTTTTTTTTAATTTGCTAATACTTACTTTGTGGCCTAGAATATGATCTGATTTGGAGAAGGTTCCATGAGCACCTGAGAAGAATGTGAGTTCATTGTTCTTGGATGAAATATTCTGCAAATGTGTTAGATCTATTTTCTTGTGGTATTCCTTATGTCTGAAGATTATTTACTAATCTTTTGTCTGGATGAATGATTTAATGGTGTAAAAAGATGTTTTTGGTGTCTCTGAGTATTATTTTAGCAGGGTATGAATATTAAAATCAAGTATGTTGTTTTATGTAAGTGGATGTGCCAAATTATATATTGTTTATTTGTTTGATCAGTAAGGAGGGATAGTCTTTGCCTCCTCTGATAAGTTTTGACTTGATGTCTACATTGTCAAATAGAGAATTAGCTACTCCTGCATGCTTTGGGTCTCCATTTGCATGAAATATCTTTTTCCATTCTTTCACCTTTAGCCTATGCATATCTTTGACTGAGTTTATTGTAAATGGTATGTGGGTTTTGATTTATATAGTTTGATTTTAAATTTAATCTACTTTCCAGCCTATGTCTTTTAATTGTAGAGTTGAGTTTTTTATAAGTGTAATTATAGGTTATTTATTATTATTTCCTTTTATTTTGAATTATATATATAATTAGATTCAATTTTAGTTCTCTTAGTTGCACTTCTAAATGCAATTTATCCTCTCTCTGGCTCTGAAGCTTATTTCTTATTTCTTCTTTGTGTGTTATTTCTTTAAGTGTTTTCATAGTGTCACCATGGTAGCAGTCATGAATTCTTTTCAGTTTTTGCTTGTGTTGGGAAATTTTTATCTCTCTGCCAATTTTCAAAGATAGTTTTACTAAATATAGCAATGGGGTTTGGGATACATCTTTCAAAAACATCTTAACTTTTAGATTTTGTGTAGAGAAATCTGGAGTAATTCCTTTTGAACTACCTCTTGAGTGTGAACTGGCCCTTTTCTTTTGATGTTTTTGAAATAATATTATTGACCTCTGTTAGTCATTTTGATTATGATGTGGCATAGAGGTTCATTTTTGTCTTGTCCATTTTGAGCGACTGAATGTCTCCTATATAGAATGTCCATCTCATTTTGGGAAGTTCTCTGTTATTTTCTCTAAAGAGTTTGTTTGTGCCCTTAGTTTCTACCTCTAGACCTTCCTTGTTGTCAATTATCTTTAGGTTTTGTCTTGAAATATTTTCCCATATGTTTCTATGGTCTTTTAATATTTTTTTCTTTACTAATAATTGAGTGTTTCAGTTTAGATATACATTCTTTTAGGCCTGAGATTGTTTTCCACATGGTTTAAGCTGTTGGTGGTATTTTATTGAAATTTTTATTTTGTTTATTGTGTTTTTCATTTCATCCAGAATTTGTTTGGTTCTGTTTCAGACTTTCAATAACTTTACTGACATGTTCTTTCACATGCTGTATACTCCCTCTTATTTCATGCTTACGTTCTTCGATCATATTAATAATGAATATTCAGAATTCTCATTTTCCATACCTCTATTTCAGTGACTTCCATTCTTATGGGGTTGTAAGGATCCATTGTTGTCTTACTAGCTTTTTTTCTCATGTTTTCAAGGTTCTTAGATTAGCACCTCTGTTGTATTACTTTCTTCTTTCTTTTTATGTGAGAATCCTATGACTAATAGTTACCTGCTTATAATGAGTAAGAAGACTAAGGGTATAAATTAACTACAAATAATTTGTTCCGTGTAATCAAAATTTAAAGTATGGCCCAATACATCTTTAATTGGATATAGAACCTGCAAGTGACAATGATAGTTAAACAGCAAAAGAAATTTTAATATACTTAAGAAAAGTAATTACCAAAAATCTGTATTTCAGGAAGAAATGATACTGTGATATAATACAGGACAGTCTGAGTGAATTATGAATTAGTGAGTATATAAAAATTATTTTGAGAGATGGAATATGAGGAAAATATACAGAAAGAAAATGGAGAGAAAAACATACTGGGGGTAGAGATGGGGGATAGAAAGTGAAATGTACAGAGCTCTATAGAATGGAATTGGGAATTTAGATGATAGTGAAAAAGCAGAGAAGTTGGAATTGATGAGGTAGAATAGAAGGGATAAAATTTAGGTAGGAAGGAGACACTGGGAGGAAAGAAAAAAAATATAGTTTCAAAATCTGGAGAGTTTTAAGCTAACTCCACCCCTTGGAAGTTTCTTAGGAGGTCCCATACCCTAATCCTCTGAAGCCCTGCCCCCACCTGAGATTCAGGGCCAAGGTCAGATCCATCTTGAAACATGAGGAAGAGGAGGATCCAACTTGGAATGCCCACGTATCACCCACCTAAACCTGAAAAAGGAGGAGGTCCAGACTGTTTCTGTGCCCATCATTCTTAAAAGTTTATAAAAAGCCCCTTCCTCCTTTTTCCGCTCTCTCCCTTGCCCGCATGGTCCTGAAGATCTCCACTTACCTGTTTCTCCCGAGTCCCTTACTTTCCTGAGTAAATACCTGCCTTTTGCTCCTGACTGGCACAGAGGTCAAGGACCCACGAGTGGGACCATGTTATCCCAGGACAGAATGATCAAAATAAGTGGAAAAATACCAAGGAGTTCAATATAACTTGAGCACAGCACAAATTGTGGGGGGACAATTGAAATTCATTAATATCAAATAGTTCATGTAATTTTTATATTGGTGACTGATATTCTTACTTTTGGAAATAATGAGGGACCCTCTACTTGAGGAAGCTTCTATGATGTAAAGGAAATTTTTTGGCTATTTAGTAAGCTGCCATCTGCTTCTTCCTTCCTTGTTCCCCTATGTTAGGCTGGGGAATCTGCTGGGATTTTTGCCTATTCAGTGGCAAATTGTACTTAAACTTTGTAATCACAGTTGGTAGAAGAATTTTATCCCCTGCCCTAGGAGGTGTCTTCCCCTGTCTGCTGGAGAAGGCATTTGTCAGTCTGGAATTTGTCAGTCTACTCTCCTTCTTGTTGGCAAGAGTTTCTCTGACTTAGATTTTAGGCTCTTCCTGCATTCCTTCTGACTCCAGAGCCCAGAATGTGAATTCCAAATGGGTACTCACTTTGTTTATACAAACAAACAAACAAATGAGAAAGAAGAAAAGAGAAGAAATATGGAACCAACCAAAATGGTTCTAAACCCAAGAAGGAGGGAAGGAGGAGGGAACTGGATGGGAATTGGTGAAGGGCTAAATGAGTGACATGTGCATGTAAGCCTCTACCATCCTGTACCTCATCAAAATGTATGATTACAATAAACAAAAAAATAAGACTTTTCTTTGGATTTTGTGTTTGCTGGTGGCTGAAAGTGCAAACATTCTCTTAGAGGTGTATGCCTTTCCTGGTTGAAAGAACTTTTGCAGGGGAGGAGGTGCTTTGTCTCCCTCAGGCTGTAACTCTCCCAGTGAACCCTTCAAGGGTTTCAGCACACTTCCCTGTGAGTCTTTTCTTAGACTGATCTCCAGCCAATACTCAGGTATGATGGACAGTTTGTTTTTCTTAAGCTTGGTGGCTAATTGTATTCAGGCTTTTTTAGGGAGAAGGAGTTTCCTTCCTCCAACCAGAAAGCATCTGCCTAACTGCCTACCTAGGGCTGATACAGATTTTCTCTTTTGTTGGTTTTCCAACTGTTCGAAAAAATGGAATTATTAATTTTTGTCTTTTTGCTATTCCTGAGCTTCTCATCAACTTTTACCAAGGTCTTCCTACCTCAGTTTGACAGTACAGAACTGATGTTGTACTTTACTGTCAGGGATATGCTATGCTTTTGTGGGCTCTTCTAATTCACCATCTTCCAAACTCTAACCACAATAGTATCCTCATCACAGCCACTCACGTCTGATTTTCTAAAATGTAATCTATAATTATATCATGCTTCATGCTTTTAATTCATGCATTTTACATGTAGAAGGTTGATGAGACAATTCACTTTCTAAGCTTAATTCCTAGCTCCATTTTTTTTTGTCTCATCTTCATAGTATTTTGGGTTCTAACATGCTTAATTATCAGTAGTTTCATAAAGGCATCAGGCAATCTTTTGCCTTAATATCTTTATAATAACCATATCCTGAATGTGCTCCATCATCCTGCAAATTTCTTTTTTTTGTGGTACTGGGGATTGAACTCAGGGGCATTCTACCTCCGAGCTATACCCCCAGCCCTATTTTTTATTCTTTATTTTGAAACAGGGTCTCACTAATTTGCGGAGTGCCTCACTAGGTAACTGAGGATGGCCGAGAACCTGGATCCTCCGGTCTCAGACTCCCTGTCGTGGGATAACCCGGTCCCACTCGTGGGTCCTTGGCATCCGTGATAAAAAGAATTTTAACACGTGCCATTTAAGAACAAAAAGTAGGAATTTATTTAGGAAAATAAGGAAAGGGGGAGAAAAACAGGTGAGCGGATATCTTCCCGTCCAGATGCGCTTCCCAGGTCCAAAGAGCTGCAAATTTCTAATTACTCTTCCAGATTCAAATATAACTTTGAAATTGCTTATCTGAGCTTTGGAAGCAGGGGTAGGTACATTATTGTGAATAATGTCTCATTCATATATGAATTCTAGCACTTATCTCATTATTATAATCGCTTAGAGCTCTAAGTATCCTCCATTATATTATGAATGGATAGATTACATTTTAGTTACCTTTGTACATCCTGTACCTTTTATTAACGTAAAGCTCGATAAATCAATAGATGTTTGGTGAATTAGTAAATGATGCCAGAGGAGTTAAAACAGAGAGTTTCCACCAAGATATTCAGTAAATCCTTTGTACAAAAGTAGTATCTCAACTTTAATAACCTTAATCATAAGTTTTTTGGTGCACTCAATGTGATATACTATGACTTCTTTTGCAAAACAATTCCTAGATGTCACTGCTTAATTAGTGTTTCATTCTCAAAACTTATCATGACTGAAAAAGCAAGCACTGCTTATTTTCATAGGAATTAAAAAATACTAATTCATACATTACACCTTAATTATTCTTACTTGGAAAAAAAAGTTCTAAAAATATCTCTGTACTTGAACTAATTCTTGCCACTTATTATCAGATGTTACTTTAAATAACATTAATTTTATTTTCCCCAGGAAGATCTTAAGACAAAGATTCAATCCCATTAGAAAGCTTATATTAATTATAAAACTAAGACTTCAAACTTTATTTATAAATGATATATATTCAGTAAATTCTGTGAATGATGGTTACTGTTAGTATTTTCCAAGCCTTGGGATAGATCATAAAGCCTTGCTTTCAGTTCTGATTTAAAAATCTAAATTTTTTATAGAAAATTATGTCTCCTGGTAAAGGGCAACCTCGGGAAAAAATGTTTCAGAGGCACTTTGAATTTAGTGAGTAAAATAAACCTATATGAATTATTGTTAACCATGTCATATAAACGCTTTGGAATACAAAGAAAGGTTACATTTTTTTTCTTTCTAACTGTATAATAATTAGAAATTGTTTCCTTTTGGTGAAACAGCATTCTGAGGACATAATCATTAAAATATTAATTAAATTAGTCACTATAATGCCTATGTTAAAACCTTGTAGGGCCAGGAACGGCAGTACACATCTGTAATCCTACTATTTGGGAAACTGAGACAGGAGGATTGCAGGTACCCTTAGCAACTTAATAAGATGCTATTTCAAAATAAAAAATTAAATAGGGTTGGGGGTGTACCTGTCTCACATGAAATAATGCTTTAAATGTCTAACTTCATTTTTTGCCTTCCACTTCTGATTTTGAGGGCTTATGTCATTCACAAATAATCCTAGATAAATTCCCTATTTTAAAATTATGTGCAAAGTCCCTTTTACTATACCCCAAAGAGCAGTCGCAGGAGGTGGAGGTCATGAGACCCAAATTCTGACTATAACAAAGTCCAAGAGTAAAAGCAGGGCAATATATTTAATAGATCACAGATTGAACTGTGATCTATTGGGTGGTGACTATGTCTTTCCTCAAAGTGGAAACAGTGGGGATATGGAAAGTACGTAATTTCAAGGTCTTTCTTATAGGTTGGAATTAATAGGAATTGTGATGAATTATACACAAGAATTAGGATGAATTAGAAGTTGTTGAGGCTCAGAAAATTATATGCCAAAACATGGAGCATCATTGATATACTCATTTATTTTGAAGTAATGGCACTTGAGAATCAATTGATAGAGCCACCAAAAAGTAACACAGTTTCCTTCAATCCTCTTAACTGAAATTCCTTTCCAAGGAAGAATGAATTGATATCAAGAGTAAGAGACTAAAATACATGTACCACACTAGAAGCTGATTTGTCCTAGGTTGTTGTGTGTTCCTCAATCTCCTTTATCTTCCCTAAAAATCATGTACTATAACTCTAAAATGCCTACATTCCCACCCTTTCGTTTCCTTCCCCTATGAGGATATAGAAATTGCTGATTCATCTGAGTAGATATGGTACTCATCTTCCTGATGTATCCCAGTATACATCGATAAATTTTATGCTTATTCTCCTGTTAATGTGTTAATTGCCAGTTTATTTCAGCAGATAGAACTTTCAGAGAGGGGTAAGAAGAAATGCCCATTGACCCTAGAGTCAAGGATAAACCCACATTTTTGGCTTGAGAAGAAAGGAGAGAAAGAAGTATATTTGAAGGGGATGATCACTTCAACTGCTTATACACTTTAGGTTTTGTTTTGTTTTACTAGAACATAGCTCTTTGACAGTAGAATCTTGATTTGATTAAATTTTGATTTCTATAGAATGTCTAGGATGTTATATAGCTATTAAATAAATATGTGCAGAGTAAATCAATTAATGGTCACATTCCTAAAATTGTGTTTTTTGATGTATTGATAGGTATTCTCTGAACTCATTCAAAACTTAAGAGTACAAATGAACTAGCATGTTGGATCTCTTATGTGCTGGGCATGATGGCACACATCAGTATTTTCAGTAGTTGGGAGGCTGAAATAGGAGGATGGCAGGTTCAAGGATAGCCTCAGAAACTTAGTGAGACTCTCAACACCTTACTGAAATGCTGTTTCAAAATAAAAAATAAAAAGGAATGAGGGTTTATCATAGAGATAAAACACCCCTGGGTTCACTCCCCAGTACCCTTCCCACACACACATAATCACTTTTATGGGGATGATCCTTTTAATTCTCATTAGCATATTAAAGGTGCTGGAAATATTTCCTGAAAGAAATTTTGTTTAAATCAATATTGTAAAAAATACTTAATCAAATTCAATCATATTAATTAAGAACTTATTGTGTGCCAGGCAATGTTCTTGGTGCCGGGAATACATCCATAAATGAAACAGATAAAAATTCCAGTTTTATGAAATATACTTTTTAGCATGGAGGTAGAAGGAAGAAAGAAAATAAGCAAACAAAATATATAGTGCTAGGTGGCAATAAAGTTTATGGAGGAAAATAAATCAGAAAAAAATAGGAAGGTTTGAGGAATTGCAATTTTGAAATAAGATGGCCAAAGAAGACTTTATTAGGAGGAAGCTGCAAGAGACTGAAAAAGCAACCAATAAGATATAGAAAATAATAACTGTGAAGCTAAGTGAAGAAGGACCTGGAAGCCAAAGATAGGAATAAGCAAATTTGTAAACATTCCTAAGCCATGTGAGAAAAAAATCAAAAAGTGTTTTGATGGAATGATGGGCATTAAAATCTAGTTAGAGGGAATTCTAGAAAGAATGAGAATCCTCTCAATGAAATAATTAGATCTAGGTAACAATCATCAATACCTGCCAGAGAAAACATATGTGTCTCTACATACAAATATACATATCATCTATGAAGTATTCTTACTAAAAGAAATAAAAGATGAATCAAGATTATATCTCATCAAGTATATAAGAAATAAAAGAAATAGAGAAAGATCTCATACACATTTACAATCAGCAAATTACTGGCCATAATTCTACTAGGAAAAAGGCCTAGTGCTTTCAACAAATAATTTGTAACATAAATAAATAAATAAATAAATAAATAAATAAATAAATAAATAGAGGAATTCATATATTTTAAAAATACTTAGGAAATATATCAAGTTGAAATAATTGTTTATATCTTAGTTTAAATAAATCGACAATAAAATAATTTTTAAAACTATTAGAAAAACTTGAATATTTTTGGATATTTTGATATTAAGAAAATGTTCGTTTTTGGTATGATAATGGTATTATGGTGACGTTTAAAAAGTAGAGTCATCTTATCTTTTCCTATTAAAATATTTGTTGATAAAATTATATGATGATGAGAATTTGCTAAGTAGTGATGAAATAAATTTGATCATGAATTATAAGTTGTTGAAGCTGTATACCTGGAACACGGGGACTTTACACTATTTTCTCCACTTTTAAATGTGTTTGGAATTTTACATGATAAGTTTTAAAAAGGGGAAAATGGGAGGAGAGCAATTATAGATAGAGAATATTGAATTTTTTTTAATATAAAGGGAAACTTTATTAAAGGGAAAAAGCTAAATGGGACAGTATCTAAAAGGAAAAAGGAGGTAAAATATTTTTACATTTTGAAAATGACAGCATGTTTTCTATACTGATGAGGAAAATAAAGTAGAAAGGAAACATTACGTATCAGAATGTAGGAAAATTGCTGGAACTGTGTCTGGGTTGATGAGAAGGATGGGATTACTTACACAAATGAATGGCTTGACTTTCACTAGAGGACTAAGTGGTTATTTCTTAGTATGTTCATCATTAGTAAAACAAGAGAAGGCAGGATAAAAATGGACACATGATATGAAGAGAAAGTTCTCAAAAGAAGTAGACATAGCCATACATAAATGAATCCATGCTCAATATCTTTAGCATCTGGAAAATGCAAATCAAAACAACATTCAGATTCCATATCATCCCAATCAGAATGGTTATCATGAAAACAAACAAAAATGATGCTGGGGAGGAGATGGAGAAAAAGAAACCCTTATATTCTGTTGGTAGGAAATCAAATTAGTATACCCATTGTGGAAAATAGTATACAGGTTCCTCAAAAAATAAAAACAAAACAAAACAAAAACTGGATTTACCATATTCCCCAGCTATACCACTCCTGGGTATTTATCTGAAAGAAAAAAACTCACTATACAGAAGAGATACCTGCATACCCATGTTTATTATAACACTATTCACAACAGTCAAGACATGGATGGAATAAGCTGTTGTACCTGTCGATAAATGAATAAAGAAAATGAAGTATTTTTCAGGCATAGAAAAGAATGAAATTATGTCATGTGCATATAAATAGATGAAATTGGAAAACATCATGGTAAGCAAAATAAGCCAGACACAGAAAGATAAATATTTCATGCTTTCTCTAATATATATCAACTAAGGGGGGAAAAAGAGAGAGAGACAGACAGACACAGAGAAAGAAATAGATATGACCTGAAAGTAGAAGAGGGACTATAAAGGGAAAGGGAAGGTGTCTGGGAGAAGATGGCAGGGGAAGGCAAGAAAGGGTGGAAGGGAGGACAGACATGATTAAAGCATCATATATGTGCATATGAAAATCTCACAGTGAAACCCACAATTAATATGCCTTAAAAATTATAAGTGCTGATATTAGAATTAGTTCTGCTACATATTATTGATATTTTTTAGACTTTATTTGGAAGTTCATTTTTTCCTGTACCTTCTAGTATACATATGTGACTACTAGGGAAAGATGAAATAAATTTGTAAAATATAACATTATTATTTCCCATGTAAATAAGAGTTTTCTTGGTATACTCTCATTTCTTTATACCAATTACTTTATCTTTTCCCAGAATTCTTATCTTTTTCTACTTTAGTTTCCTTTTGTAATTTATTTATTTAACCTCGTAGTAAACCCAGCATTTCAATCTATTAAGCTTTTGGCACCAAAAGAAAAATTATTTTAAGGAAACAGAATTAACTTTACAGTCTTAAATTTATGTTCAAAATAAAAATCTGTATCAAAAATTCTAACCACTCTCCCATCATTAAAATAGCAGAAACATCATGTACACTAATCTATTTTTAATTTTAAAATGTTCCTTATTAGAATTTTCACTAGATAACTAGTATCAAGGATGTCACTCATTTAAAGCTACAGAAAAATAAGACTATCTTTGTTCAAGTATATTAAAAGTAAACTACAAATTTGGCTTTTTTTTTTTTTTCCCCCTTCTACCTGGTTATTGTTGTCTTGGTGGTACTAGAAAGTGGATCCAGGCGTGTTCTAACTTTGAGCTATACCGCAGGCTCTATTTTTTTTTTTTTTTTTTGTGGTACCGGGGATTGAACTCAGGGACATTCTACCTCCAAGCTATACCCCCAGCCCTATTTTTATTCTTTATTTTGAAACCGAGTCTCACTAAGTTGCAAAGTGCCTCACTAGGAAGCTGAGGCTGGCCTTGAACCCGGAACCTCCGGTCTCAGCCTCCTGAATGCTGGGATTACAAGCGTGCGCCACCATGCCCGGCGGAAATAATTTTTTTTAACATGATCTCAAAAGCATAGACAACAAAAGCAAATACAGGCAAATGATATTACAACAAATTGAAAACCTTCTGTGTAGAAAAGGAAATAACAGAGTGAAGAGGCAAACTACAGAAAGGGAGAAAATATTTGTAAACTACATATTTAACAAGGAGGGTTGATATTTAGAATATATAAGGTACTCAAAAACTCAATAGAAAAAAATCCAGTTAACAAGTGGGCAATAGAGAATATTATGCTAAGTAAGATCAGTCAGACTCAGAGTCAAGAAGTTGCATGTTTTCGCTCATATGCCAGAAAGAAAATGGGAAACATAAAGGACCTCAGAGAAACTAGGAGTGAGACTAGTAGACAAGTAGAACAGGATGGGGAGTGAGAGGTGGGGAGTAGCAAAGGGAGGACTGAAGAAGGGTATAGTTCAAATAATCCTATAGCAATATATGAAGGTATTGTAAACAATCTCACTAACATGTATGAAGGAGGAGGAGGGGGTTTAGGGATAGGATGGGGAAGAAAATATACCAAGTATTTTGTATATGTATATTTGTATCACTATGAATTTCAGTATGATGTATAATCACAATACACTAATAAAAGTGGGGAAAAAAATGGGCAACAGACCTCCAGACATGTCTTAAAAAGAAAGAAATACTAATGGGCTACGGGCAAGAGCTGTTGTGTGCATGTATTTTTCTGACACTCTATACCCTAAAAGGATGTAAAATTACAATGCACCAAATTAAAAAAATAATAATAATCAACATCATTAACCTCAAGAGAAATGCAAACAAAATCATAAGAAGACATGCCCTCACCCCAGTAAGAATGGCTATTTTCAAAGTGACAGAAGATAACAAGTGCTGGTAAGGATGTGGAAAAGGACACAGTTGAACAATACTGGGGCAAATGTAAATGAGTATAGCCATTGTAGAAAAGAGTATGAACCTTCCTCAAAAAATTAAAAATAGAATTACCATGTGACCCAGCAATCCCACTACCAGGAAAATGTCCAAGTGAAAGAAGAGCCTGTGAAGAGTCACCAGTTCACGCCTAGTGCACCATGCTCACGGCAGCAGTATTCACAACAGCCAGGAGACGGGGACGACTAGTGTATCAACTGCTGAAGGGGGGAAGCAAACGTTGTACATATGAATCATGGAATACTACCCAGCCATAAAAAGAATAAAATCATGCCATCTGTGACAAAACGGGTAGTACTGGAGATTATTACATTAAGTGAAATTAGCCAAGGACAGAAAGAAAAGGATTGGATGATCTCACTCACAAGTGGAATCTAAAAACAAATATTTCATAAAGGTTGAGATTAGAAAGGTAGTTACTAGAAGCAACGGACAATAAAGGATTGGGGGCAGGTCTGGGTACAAGTTGATCAACGAGCACTAACAGGTTCAAGAAGGTCTGATGACTATAGATAACAACAATAATATATTGTACAATTCAAAAGAGAGAAGAAAGGACTTTGAATGTTTTCACCATAATGAAATATTTGGAGATAGATGTATTGAACCTCATTTAAATTTACACAATATATACATGTATCATAACATTAGGATATGGTATCCCCATTAGTAGGTGTAATTTTTATGTCTTTATATATGAGTTAAAATATATTTAAAATGAACTGGGTGTGGTGGCGCATGATTGTAATCCCAGCATTTGGGAGGCTGAGATCGAAGGATCCGGGTTCGTGGCCAGCCTCAGCTACCTAGTGAGGCACTCTGCAACTTAGTGAGACCCTGTTTCAAAATAAAGAATAAAAAATAGGGCTGGGGGTTGAGGGTTTAGCTCGGAGGTAGAATGCCCCTGAGTTCAATCCCCAGTACTGCAAAAAAATAAAAAAATAAAAAAATAAAAAAATAAATATATATATATATATATATATATATATAGTTTAAATGGCAGAATATATAAAAAAAATTTAGTGAACACATAGAACTAAGAAAAAGAGTAGCTATTTTTAAAAAGACAAGGAAACGTGTATATCTTAAACTATTTTTTATTATCAAGTAGATCAGAATAGATCTGGAAAAATATCATAATTTGTATCAAATTCTAGTAATGAATTTAAAAAATGATTACAATTTTCTCTCATGTTGAAAAATTAATTTGTTATAAGGAATCATTATTTTTCATTTAAATTAATTTTTGGAACAAATAATATCAAATGTTAAAAATAAATTTGAAAGTTAGGAAAAAAGAGTGAAAAATCTTCCTCCCTACCCTGACATACCAGTTTTCTGCATGTCTGTATGCATATAAAAATAATTACATATAGCTGTGTGTGATGTGCATACCTGTAATTCAGTTCTTAGAAGGCTGAAGCAGTACTGCAGGTTCAAGGCCAGCCTCAGCAACTTAGCAAGGCCTTCAGCAACTTTGCAAGACCATTTTAAAAAAATGCCCCTCGGCTCAATCCCTAGTAACACACACACACACACACACACACACACACACACACACACACAAACACACACACATTCTCTCTTAAATATAATTTCCCTTATATAAAAAAATAATATATATCCTCTTTTATACAAGTATATTCACTGTTGTGCATATTTTTGTTAGTAATTAAGATGAGATCTACATATACTATTGAAAAAGATATTGAATACTCTGATTCTTACGAATTCAGTTTTAGTTCAAATGAAAAATTGAATTTTATTTTTTCATATCTGGATTTCACATCTCTACTTCACACATATCCGCTCTCAATTAATATATCTTGCTCTACTTGATTTCCATCTCCTTTCACTTCCTGTAGTACTGCTAATCATATTTGCTTTAAAGAAATAATAGAAAATTTAATGAGCAAAATACAAGTATTATAAGACATCCAAGAAAATAACTAATTGAGGTAATTCAAAGACCAATATGTGTTATTAGTTTCCAAAGATTTGTATTCCTGCCTAGGAGAATAAATTTAAAATTATGATTATTCTGTTTTATTTTAAGAGACTCAGATAAATGAAGATAAGTTAGATTTATGAAATTTTTGGCTTATTTAATAAATGACTAATATTAGCACAAGTAAAGTAATATTCATTTATTTACTTGCATATTTGAATGATAATTATATATACTTTAATTCTGCATCACTGTCTCTTACCTCACTCCTCCCATTGATCCCATTCCTCTTCTTTAATAAACTCCCTTCTACTTTCATGTT
Organism: Graphiurus murinus; assembly: GCA_004027655.1. Lineage (NCBI taxonomy): Eukaryota > Metazoa > Chordata > Mammalia > Rodentia > Gliridae > Graphiurus > Graphiurus murinus. The sequence goes on from PVLC010009887.1 coordinate 39,730, forward strand.
ATCTTCTTTTTCTAGACTTCACATGTGAGGGGGAAAAAAACCCATGAAATACTAGTCTTTTTGTATTTCTGTTTTTTATCTAGTTGATGAGAACCACAAATGAACTATTTAATAGGCGTCTTTCACATATTTTACTATGAACAACCATAAAGAAAACATTCTACATTACAAACCAGTCACACACACATATAATTTAAAAGAGTTCCATGAAATAGCAATTAACCTTTATTCTGGTTCATTTTCTACTCTAATAACACTACAAAAAAGTGCTGGTAACTGCTGTGTAATTTCAACATCCACTGAAAATTCACATTGTACAATATGAGAAATAATGCATTAAAATAGCTCAAGTTTGAATATTTAAGACAGACATAAGGAATGGAATTGGTCTTTAAATTCCTGTGCAGAGGTATGATGTAGAAAGAGAATGTGATGCCCCCGATTATTTGGCCTCTTGGTCTAAAAGTCAGAGAATGGGGATATCTAGATATACATTCTCACTATGGAATCCAGTCCATATTTGTCTGGCTTGTTTTGATTAATATGATGATCTCCAGCGCTACCCATTTTGATGCAAATGGCAAGATTTCATTCTTCCCTATGGCTGAATAATACTTCTATTTTGCTTATGAATCACATTTTCTTTCTTTATTCATCTGTTGATAGACACCTAGCTTGGTTCTATAACTTGGTCATTGTGAACTGTGCCACAATAAACATGAGTATGCAGGTATCTCTGTAGTATGCTGACTTTACTTCCTCTGGGTATACCAAAGACTGGAATAGTTGGATCATATGGTAGTTCTATTTTTAGATTCTCCACACTGACTTCCATAGTAGATATACTAATTCACATTCCGAACAACAATGTGCAAGGGTTCCTTTTTTGTAGGGTTTTTGTTTGTTTGCTTGTTTGTTGGTTGGTTTTTGGTACTAGGGATTTAACCCAGGGCATTCTACCTCTGAGCTACACCTGGCCTTATTTTATTTTTGAAACAGGGTCTCACTAAGTTGCTGGCTTCAGACCTACAATCCTCCAGTCTCAGTGTCCCAAATACTCAACAGTTTAGGTCAGGGGCTTACAGGAGTGTAATGGTTCTGCTTCCTGCAAATAGGCTGAGAAGACTCTATCTTCAACACTTGGCTTCTAAACTTGTCATAGTCATCTTGATTCTAGGTAGGCCGAAGAAAGAAGAATGTGGAAGAATATGTACAGAAACTTATAAAGGCCAGACTGGGAAACAAAACTTAAGCTCACATTCCATAGGTTAACAGTCAACACCTGATCACACCTAATTGGAGGGAAGACTAGGATATATAGTCTAGTTGTATGCTAAGAAAGCAGAAAGGATTTTGGTGGAGAGGTTATAGTCTCTTCCACAACAGTCTTAAATGTTCTACTCTGTGGTTCATAAAATACTCTTCAGAGATCTTTTCTCTCGATAAAGTGCACGTAAACCACAAGAGCTTGTTCCTAAAGTTCATTCCAGGAGTTACCACTAAAAGAGAATTTGGATGAGGGCCATAAATAGCCATTATTAATAAGTACTCTAGCCAGGCCACACTTGTAATTCTAGTACTTGGGAGGCTGAGATACGAGGATCACAGGTTTGCGACTATCCTCAGCTGCTTGGTGAGGCACTACACAACTTAGGAAGACCCTATAGGTAGAATGTCCCTGGGTTCAATCCCCAGTACTGGGAAAAAAAAAAAAAAAAGTACCTTAAAAGTGATTCCAGACAAAATTTTGAAAAACACTGCTTTAAGACCTCTGGTTCTCATTTTGTAACTCATATACACCTCGCAGCTTTCTAAAGACAGGAAATATCCTAATCTTCCTCTAATCAGAGTTTGTTTCTAGTACAAAAAGAAAACAAGAATGGGTGTTTCAAAACCAATCTACTTATGAACACAGCTTATTTTAGTAACATCTAGAAGTAAATAAACAAAATGTGAGTGGTACGAAATTTGTAATACTATTCACTGTTCTTTTCCTATTTAAAAAAATCTCCACAACTCTTAGAAAAAAGAGTAATATAAATAGAGGATAAATATAAATATATATGTAAATTAAGGCCTGGCGATTATACTCAAATAGTAATGACTCTTCATCAAAACCCAACAAAATTAGAAGACAATCCAACTGATATCCCAGCAGTACAAAATTTTATTTTTAGGTCAACCGTTCTAGTTCACCAGAAATACTAGAATCTAAGCCTAAACTACCTAGCAAAACTACAAGTAATAGTAAATAAGGAATTAGTCAGATGGATCAAAGTGATAGAGTGGTACAACAGATATAGCACAGTCTTGTTCCATCCATCCATCCATCCATCTATCTATTCTATCTTCCATTGTGGTCCTGGGGATGGAACCCAGGGGCAATCTGTCTCTGAGCTAATACTCTCCAGCCCTATCTTATTTTTTATTTGGACACAAGGTCTCACTAAGTTGTAGAAGACCTCACTAAGTTCCTGAGACTGGTTTTGAACTTGAAATCCTCCAGTCTCAGCCTGATTACGGGAATTATAGGCAGGAACCACCATGCTTGGCTTTATTTTTTTAATTCAATTAACAGACTTATCGTATAGCTAAAATAGAAATGGGCCAATGATATTTAGAATTTTTCTCAGCCTTGGTAAGCTTTATTTTGTTTCTGCTTTATACACACACACACACACACTACATGTTATTGTAAATCATTCTGACCCCTGTTATTAAAAAAAAGAAGAAGAGATGGGTGTCGTGGTATAGGCCTATAACTTCAAGTACTGGGCAGGCTGAGGGAAGAAGATCTTGAATTTAAGGCCAGCCTGGGGAGTATACTGGGACCCTGTCTCAAAATAAAAATAACAAAAAAAGGCTAGGGATATAGTTCAGTGGCAGAATAACTGCCTAGCATTCATAGTGAGGACCTGGGTTTAATCCCTATAAAAACGAAACAAAACAAAACAAAATCCAATTTCTTTGTTAAAAAAAAAAAAGGATAGGCACTTTAACAACTACTCCTTTCTGTTACTAAGGTATTTTTCTTTTCTTTTTGGACTTTACCACCATAGCTAGTCCTTTCCATATATTCAGACTCAGAAAAAAGATTACAATTTTAAGACTAATTTTAGTATCACAGTATTGATACACAGTGTTAAAACACAAATCAGAAGCCCAATCAAGGGATACCTTTGGAGACAACTCATAATCTTAAAAGTAATGACATGCAAAGCAATTAATATAGACACAGACCTTATACTCTTCCAAAAATATGACACAAAATGAATTACAGGCTTAACTGTAGAACACAAATTATAGAACTCCCAGAAGATGACAAAAAAAGCTGAGATGACCTGGGATTAAAAATGACATATACAGGCCAGGCGTGGTGGCGCATGCTTGTAATCCCAGCATTCGGGAGGCTGAGACCAGAGGATCCGGGTTCGTGGCCAGCCTCAGCTACCTAGTGAGACCCTGTTTCAAAATAAAGAATAAAAAATAGGGCTGGGGGTGTAGCTCGGAAGTAGAATGCTCTGAGTTCAATCCCCAGTACCGCAAAAAAAAAAAAAAATGACATATACAACAGCAAAGACATCATCCATGAAAGAAAGAAAGAATTTGAATTTCATTATCTTAATAGAAGATTCACTATAAAGATACAGTAATCACGATGTGGTACTGGCAAAAGATTACAAAAATAGTTTAATGAAACAAAATAAAGAACCCCAAAATAGACTAACATAAATATAGAATATAGTTGCTATGCTCTGAATCTTTATGTCCCCGTGCCTCCCCAATTTTTTTTTTTTTTTTTTTCCAGCACTGGGATTGAACCCAGGGGCATTCTACTTCTTAGTTACACATCCAGCCCTATTTTTCTATTCTTTATTTTGGAACAGGGTCTCACTAAGTTGCAAATGGCCTAAGTAGCTGAGTCTGGCTGTGAACTTGGGATCCTCCTGATTGCAGCCTCCCAAGTACTGGGATTACAAGCATGTGCCACCACACCCTGCCCCAAAATTCTTATGCTGAACCCTAATCCTCAATGTGAGAGTATTTGGAGATGGAGCTTTGAGAGAGTGAACAGGTCATAAGAATAAGCCCTCATGAATTGGATTAGAGTTCTTATAAAAGAGATCTGAAGAACATCCCTTGCCCCTTCAACCAAGTGAGGTTACGGCTAGAAGATAGTCATGTATTGAATCTGTGGCACCTTGATCTTGGATTCTCTCAAAAACTGTGAGAAAGAAATTTCTGTTGTTTATAAGCCACCCAGTTCATAGAGTTTGTTATAATGGCCCCAAACAGGATAAGATCATAGTCATATGATTGTTGATTAAGGAGTAAGAAAATAAAACAAAGCAAAGAAAGTTTTTTCAACAAATGATACTAGGACAACTGGGCAACTTCATAAAAAAAAAAAAAAAAAAGAAGAAGAAGAAGAAGAAGAATTGGATTCAGATCATAAATAATTCACAAAACTTAATTCAAAATGGGTCACTGAGTTATGTAAAGTACAAAACTATAAACCTACTAATACAAAGCCCAGGTGGCCTTCGGTATGGCTGCCATAACTTTTTAGATACAACACCAAAGGTACAATTGACAAAAGAAAATAATGTCAAACTGGACCTCACTAAAGTGAGAAAATTCTTTGCCAATATCAGGAAGAGACAAACCACAGAAATATACAAGGAAATCTTAAAACTCAACAATAAGAAAAAAAAAAAAAACATGATTAAATAAAAGGCCAAAGACCTTAACAGACACCTTACCCAAGATGTATACAAGCAATGAAGTACATGAAGAGATTCTCCATATCATTTATCATCAAAGAAATGTCAGTTAATACAAACAAACAAAAAAGACAGAGCTACACATGTATTAGAATCATCAAGTCCCCAAAAACCCATGTAAAGGAAGAGGTGGGAAAACACACACTTTCACTTAAGGCTGGTGGGGATGCAAGATAATATAGCCACTTTGGAAGAAAGTTCTGTGGTTTCTACAAAACTGGAAATACTCTTACCATATGATCTAGTAACCATGCTCCTTGGTATTTACCCAAAGAATTAAAGCTTATGTCCACACAAAAAACTGCACACAGATATTTCTAGCATTTTTGTTTGCAATTACCAAAACTTGGAAAAAACAAAGATGTCCTTCAGTGGATGAATAGACAAATGAACTATGGTACACCCAGAAAACAATGTTACGGCTAAAAAGAAATGAGCCATCAAGCCATAAAAGACAAAGAAGAAACTTCAACGACTACTGCTAAGTGACAGAAGCTAATCTAAAAAGGCTACAAACTGTATGAATCCAAATTCATGATATTCTGAAAAAGGCAAAAACTAAGGAATCAGTAGTTTGGGGGGAATAAAGGTGGGGGGGGGGATGATAACAGAATGACCTAGGACAATTCTTAGGGCATGTATGATACTATAATAATGGAAGTATATCATGATATATTTGTCCAAATCCATAGAATATAAAACACCAAGAATGAACCCTAATGTAAGTGATAGACTTTTTAGGTGATAATGTGTCAATGTAGGTTCATCAATTGTAAAAATTATACCACTCTGGTGATGGATGTTGCTAATGAGGGAGGCTTTGCATGTGGGTGCTTAGCAAGCAAATGGGGAATGTCTATATCTTCCTCTCAATTTTTCTATGTACTAAAACTACTCTAAAAATGTAAAGTCTTATTAAGAGATCCAGAAATTCTATGAATTCAAATAAGCAATTAAAAGTATGTTATTATAATTTTTATGATTTCCTATGCCACAGAAAGTCTGTGATACCTGTTGCAATCTGTGTGAAAAAATGAGTTCTATGATTATTAGCTACTATTTAAAGATTTCTTTCATTTTGCTTTCTTTTTGTGGTACTGGGGATAGAATTCCGGGGCATTCTACCTCTGAGCTATACCACCAGCCTTATTTTATTCTTTATTTTGAAACAGGGTCTCATTAAATTGCAGAGGGCCTCACAAGTTGCTGAGGTTGGTCATGAACCTGTGATCCTCCTGTCTCAGCCTTCCAAGTACTAAGATTACAGGTGAGTGCCAACATGCCTGGCTATAATAAAGATTTCTAATCTCAGGTTCTCAAGTAATGCTGCAATTATACTTAAATTTTGCTTTTAAATTTTTTCTCATAATTAGTGAAAACTCTGTTAAATCAGTATTCCTCAAAGAGGATATCTTGAACATTAATATTATGTAATTAATACTACTAGTAGACCAGATGAATGACAAGGTAATTGTTAAAATTTACTACATTCTATTTTAACAAAATTTCCATTTATCTCCATATATAAATGTGTTAATGTACATTCAACATTACTATAACCTCAATCCCTTAAAAGTTTTATCTTAAAGAATAATAAAATAATTTTTAAATGTCTGCATGTCTTTTATATTCCTGAACATAGTGTTTTCCACAATTTAAAACAAATAACTGTTTCACATCTGTTGTCTTCTTGAGAGGAGCTTTGTCTTGTTCATTATGTCTGTAATCCCAAGTTCTAAGTCAGTATCAAAGTTCTGTGAAATTAATCTCATTTGCAGTTGACTTCTTCTGATGACATTCTGATTAAATTGTTTAGAAACTTAATCCCATGTCAAAGGTAGGGATAATAACAACATAATAGACTAAAGTTTATTTTAAATTCATTTTACCCACAACTTAGAAATTATTCAAATATTGAAATAGAAATAATTTCAGTTCTTCTTTTATTTGTATTCCTTTGATTTCCATCTCTTACCTTAACTCTGGTTGGAGTTCTGAGTACTATATTGAAAAGGAGTGATGATAATAGGCATCCTTGACTTGCTCCTGATTTTAAAGGGGATTCTTACAGTTTTTCCCAATTCAATATGATGTTGGCTTTGGGTTTATTTTATATTACCTTTGTGATATTGAGATAAGTTCCTTCTACTCTGATATTTTTTAATGTTTTTAACATGAATGGGTGCTGGGTTGTGTCAAGTGCTTTTTCAGCATTTACTGACATGATCCTGAAATAGGTGGCCAGGTAATCATATCACCAAAATAATTTAAAAATTATTTCCTTTCCAGAAAGAGGAAATAAAGACTAGTTTCCCTTTATCTCTCAATAATAAAACTGGGATAGAATGCATGTATAGAGGCTTATTTGAAAACTCTGAAAGGTAAATAGTAGTATGCAGATGGGGAAAGAACATCATCAAAACAGAGATAAATTTAACATTTATTTTCCTCTACTATCTCTAAAAACAGAAACACAGAAGTGAGCACTGAGTGGTGTGAGTAAAATCTAAGAAAATTTCTCTAAATACTTCAACTACAGAGACAAAGAGCAGAAAAAACTGCCTGCCAGGTTGTTTTTTTCTCTTCTTTTTCTTTTTTCCCATGGATAGTACCATAGCAGCTAAGATATGACCGGCCAGAAATGAAGGCCTGTAAAAAGCCAAATACTCTGAAGGAAAGTGAATCTATCTCTCAAAAAGGCAGCTATTCCAAAGGGCAGGACCAAACCCAGTGCTCTATGTTTTTTCCCATATACCCTTGGATGAGGGTATATGAATGGAATACTTTCTACAGAAAGGAATGGTTTCTTCTCTTCCATATGCCAGGGAAGAAGAAAGTACCTGGGTGATGACTGGTTAAGGAGCTACAAGATCAACCCCATAAAGAGGTTTTGAACTGACTGACTCACCCTTAACATGTACATGCATGATTCGATCCTAATTAGCATATCAAAAATTTAAACACCTTAGCTTAAGTAGTAGACCCACAGGCAAGTCCAAAGTATCCGCTAGGCAGTGTACAGGCAGGAAAGATCAAAGCATGGCAAAGTCTTGAGAAATGGTGCTGACAGCCAAAGAAGGCCAAAACATAAATATCAACATTATCCACTGAGTCTAAATAAGACTAAAGATTTTACAATGTAACAATATAATATGGGATACAAACCCCCAAGGGAAAAGAAAATGAATAAACTCCAGTGATGAAATAGTGCAGAGGTTAGAAAACAGGTGGCAGGGTTTTATGTATGTATATATATATAGGTGTGTGTGTATGTGTGTGTATATATATATATATATTTAATATTAAATATATATTTACCATATGATTCATCACTCTTACTTCTGGATATTTATCCTATAAAAATTAAAACTTATGTTTATACAATAACCTATATACAAATATTCAAGGCAGATCTATCTATATGTGAAAGCCAAAAACTAAAAGCAACCTAAATGACCTTAGAGCAGATTAACTAGTATAGCCACATAATGAAATACCATTTAGCAGCAAATTAAAATAATTTACTGATACACACAACTTAAATAAATCTCAAATATTATGCTGAAAGAAGCCAATTTCAAAAGAATACATACTTTCAGATCACATTTTATTTGACATTTTTGAATGGACTAACTAGAAAAATGGAAAACAGATAAATAGATTGGCAAGGGTAGAGATGCAGCTCCTCAACTTTGCCCTTCCAGAAAATAAAGAAATAAACCTCTTTTCATTATAAAGTAGTCTGTCTCAGGTATTTCATTACAGTAATGAAAACAGATTAAAACACCTCATCTGAAGTTTTTTAAAGAATTATTTATTGTTATATTAAATCTCCAACAAGAAATCGCAACCAAAATAACCAAAAAAGACAAAACTTCCTTTGTAGATGGAATCAATATATAGAGTCCAAAGAACTTGAGTGTTTTGGTGAATTTATCTATAACATCTTAACAAAATGTCCTGTCAATTATAATTTCTAATCTTTTAGTATTCTGAAACTGTAGTCAATTTAATAAAAATGAGTATCCACTCAACATCTGGTATAAGACCATACTTTCCATATTAAAAAAATTATAGACTTTCCTTCAAAGTATAAGAAAAGTTACAAGTGTATTAAATAATTCATAGTTTATTCTAAGCATCGGATTTATATGTAAGTAATTGCATGCATTGTGTGATTTTGCAGTTGCTATGAAGATAACACACACACACGCACACACACACACACACACACCAAAACCAACGTGATTTCATTACTTGTTTAAATTGTGGGTGCTACCAGAAGTAGAACGTGTTTCAGACCATCAGCCACTTAAATGTTGTAGAGAATTGGCTGATTAGATTTTCTTTTTCTAAGAAAAGTGAGATCACAAAGAAAATGAATTAGAAGAGGATGGAAAGGATAGGCTATGAAAAGGAAAGCAATAAAATTAAATTGTGCGTAGTTCAGTAACTCAGAATAGGACTTCATTAGTCCTTTACTTAAATCAATTTTAGATAGAAGGCTAAAGAACATACAGAGCTGGATCAAATTTCATCAACTTTTTATATATTACTTCTCTAATTAAAACTGTAAGTTGTTTTTATTGAGAGAGTTGAAAGGCAAATAAAAAGAATACTTGGAGCCTATTAGGAGAAAGGATGAGAAAAAATAGGTATAAATAACACATTGAAGTTGAAAATAGGAATGAATAAAACTTTTTAATTTAAAATAACCATATTGTTTACTTATGGTGATTTTTCACTATGGTGATTTGGCAACCATTAAATACTAAATTTTAATTCCTAGGCAAGACAGGTAATATTAAAAATATTAAGAGAGAAAGGAATCAAGAGTGTGTAATCTGTTTTAAAGTGATTAAAGAAATTTTATATGGAAAAGCAAGTATTACATAAGTTTTCTATAAACCTTTTAGTGAAAGGGATTAAAACCAGCAAAGAAACCAACTTGGATTCAATATAAGAAACATAAGAGAAATTGCTGAATATATTGGGGTACATCAAGAGAAAAGAAAACTTAATGGATTACCTAGAAATACAATAAGCTTTGTCTATGTGAAAACATAGAAAAGGTAGACACAAGAGCAAAATCATTGTATGAAATTTTAATATAGCTCACTAGGACTCTGAAGGGAAAGCAGAGATTATAAATCAATCAAATATATGAAATGGAGAATTTTTTTAAAGTTAAAAGGAAATTGGTTCAGGAGTCATGGGTTAAGAGAAACAAGTTCTCCTTGGTGTGCTTTTCCTAAAGAGTAAACAAAGGAAACAGCATGAAGAGAGTCCTTCCTATGTGAAGGTGGTAGTGTATCACAGTTATTGGCTGTAAACAATTAACTCAAACATTCTTAAAAAAAAGTAAAATAAATTTAACAACTTTAATAACTGAAGAAACAGAAGCATAGAAAACCAAATGAAGACTAGAAAACCAGACGTAGAAGGTAAGTGGAAATAAAATCAACTCTAAGTGAACAGGAAGAAGAACATTATTTTGGTGGAGCTGGAGGGATTGGATTCCATCTCACATTTCTTCAGCTTCAGGTCAGTAAGGCTGCTAGACATTGTCATCACTGCTTCTGAAGGGAATTCTAACATGGGGAAATCTAAAACAAATTGCTATAATAAGAATTAAATAAACTGGGAGGCATATTAAATCCTGTCCAAAAAGTATATTATCTACAAAGCAATAATCTTCAGATCAAACTGTACACATATGAGGGGTGCAGTTAATTATCAATGAAGAAAAAATTAAAAATTTTAAATTAATTATATAATTTTCTATTGTTAATTATTTTGGGGTATGCTTTGTAATGGATAAAATATATTAAAATAACATCACCATAAGTAACAGAATGCTATGGCCACAGTGAGGTGCTGGAGAAACTGTAAGGAATATGGCTTGAAACTGTTTTGACTCATCATGACTCACCCTTCTAGCAATTGGATAGGAGCAGAAGTGTAGGAGGGACCCAGTGTACGCAGGCATAGAGACCTTACAGGCACCTGGGAAAATGCCAAGCATTTAGACTGCACTCCCACTACCAGCAAAGTCAAAGAAAGGGAGGGAGGGAGGGAGGGAAAGAGGGGGAGAGAGAAGGGGAAAGAGAGAGAGATGCAGACAGGCCCTGTGGAGAGCTCAGAGATACAAGCTTGCAGCAGGAGAAGCACCAGCAGAACTCCTTGCCTGTAATAACAGAGGAAGCAAATAAGAATGCCAGAGACAAGCTCAAAAATCTAATATACTGAGTAGATATTTAAAAGTTCAAAATATCCACGCAGATCCAAAAGGACCGCAGAGGCCAACTCGGCTCTGTACTTACAAACTTTCAGGGTTTTTGTTTTTGTTTATTTTTGTTGTTGTTGTTTGTCTGTTTTTACGCTGTTTTCATTTTGTATTGCTTTGTTTTACTTATGTTTGTTTGGATGACTGGTTCTTTGTTATTTTTTGCTCAGTTTGTTTACTCTCTTCCTCATCCCCTTTACAAGCTTCTTTCCCTCTGTCCTATCTATATTCTTCTTCTGAACATTTTTTCTCTTTCATTTTTCCTTTATTCCGTATCATACGACCACACCTAAATATTCTACATTGAATACCAGAATCCCTGATATATCTACTATATCTAATCTTTACCATATATCACATCAAAACCATATATCACATCAAAACACTCAACCTCTTACTCCACTGGTAAGGTAATCCATGCCAATGGAACTCAAAGAAAAGCAGGAGTAGCAATCATGATATCAAATAAATTAGACTTCAAGTCTAAGCTTATGAGAAGAGACAAAGCAGGTCATTTTTCACTAGTAAAAGGAATAATACAGCAAGAGGAAATAACAATTATCAACATTCATGCCCGAAACATAGGAATAGCCACTTTCATAAAACCAACTCTGCACACATAGATCCCAATACACTAATACTGGGAGACTTCAATATTCCTCTCACATCACTAGACTGATCTTCTAAACAAAACTTCAGTAAAGATGCCTCACACCTAACGAATACCATAAACCAAATGAACCTATTAGACACATACAGAATATTTCACCCAAAGACAGCTGAATTCACATTTTTCTCAGCTGCCCATGGACCCTTCTCCAAAATATACCACATTCTGGGTCACAATGTGAGCAGTGGCAAATTTAAAAAGTAACACAATTCCCTGCATCTTTTCAGACCACAAGGGAATGAAAGTAGAAATCAACTCTACCATGTAAACTCATGCAGACTTAACACCACACTGCTGACCAAGGAATGGGTCATAAAAAAGTAAGAGGAGAAATTTAAAAATTACATGAAAATAGAGACACAACATATCAAAAACTCTGGTACACCTTGAAGGCAGTACTAAGGGGAAAATTTATAGCACTGAGTGCCCACATAAGAAGAACAGAAAATCATCAAATAAATAACTTAATAACTCAGCTCAAGCCTTGAAAAACAAGCACAGTCTAACCCCAAAGCCAGTAGAAGACATGAAAATCAGAGCAGAAATTAAAGAAGCAGAGAATGAAACCATTGGCCAATATAACCAAAAAAAACAAAAAAGAGAGGAGAATCAACCCAAATTACCAAAATAAGAAATAAAAAAAGTGATATTACCACCGACAGTGGGGAAATACAGAAGATCGTCATAAACTATTTTGAAAAACTACTGTCCAACGAAATGGAAAATCTAGGAGAAATTTCTAGACACATATAACCTTCTTAAATTGAGTCAAGAAGATATAGAAAACTTAAACAGACCAATAACAATCAAAGAGATAGAAACAGCAGTGAAGAATTTACCATCAAACAGAAGTCCAGGACCAGATGGTTTTCCAAGTGAATTTTTTTTTTTTTTTTTTTTTTTTTTTTTTT